>CM032231.1:33550000-33852500 GCA_019009955.1 Riptortus pedestris
ACTTGAAATATCCCAGTTGAGTTGGATCGCAGAATATTAACAAACTAATGTTCTTAAATTATTGTTATTTAACTTTTTTCCCTCTAACTTGAATATTAAAACTTTTAGTTTTCAGTTTTCTGTAATTCTTTTCGCCTACTAAAGTGATTTTTACTTAGAGCGCCAGAGCCACCAAACATCTTCTGTTTACAAAGGCTTCTTATTACAGGGAAAATGGAGAATAGATGGTGCCAGGTCTGCAACTCATGGGAAATCTACTTCGTTTACTCAACCTCTTGTGAAGGACTTTTTATATTTCAAGCGTTTAAAAAAAAAAAAAAAACGAATATTTAAAGGATAAAAAGAAAAAAACATCTTTATTTACATATTCGTATAGTCAAACTATTTTATATTGGCCACAAGTTCCTTTACGTTATTTTCAATTGATTTCCCAGTACTGAATTTTTTCCCCACTGGTTCAAACATTTGTCCCCTAATATAAAAGTGGTTAATACCTAATAAATTTAAATCAAATCTCCATATGAGGGCTGAGTACGGAAATCAGGTTTCCCACTTACTGGAACGGCTTAGATGATGTCATCTTACTTACTATTCTCTTTTTCTCCATTAGTGAGAACCTTTTTATACAATAATTGGAATTTGCGCTGGTAATGGATATTTATGTGTAAGGCAAGGTTGATAATGCAAAACACAAATAACAGATAAAATGTGATTTACAAAACAAAAATGTACGGATTTATTTAAGATCTTATTTTTTTATATTAGATTTATAGAGTGGTTCCATAAGTTATTTTGAATTTTGTCAGCAATACAAATTGTTTTCAAATATCTCTGGTTCTCCTTAACTTATGTGATCTAAATGATACTTTGGAATGATCAAAGTGCACTCTTCGAACCTATATTATGTTTGGTTTTATAGGAGTTAGTTTTGTTTGTGCTACAGCATAGTGAACATCTCTGAGAACAAACTTTTCCATTTCAAAAAAGGAAAGCGAGCTGTCGAGGTCTACTGAGAGATATGTGGCGTGTATGGGGACGAAGCCATAACAGAATGTCCTGCACAGAAATGGTTTGCAAAGTTTCGTTCTGGAGATACGAGTTTGGATGATTCACCCCACAGCGGTTGGCGTCAGAGTTCGATTCGAGTGAAATTAAGGGATTAATCGAGCAATATCTGTTAATACAGGTACGAGAAATTGTGGAACAACAGGAATAGGTTTAGGGACCGTTCATTGACATTTAAACCAGGCTACGTGTCACACCATGACGTTTGGCTGCCTCAGAAATTGACTGAGGCAAACCACATATCAATCTGTAACTCTCTCCTGAACAGGCATGAAAGAGGCCCGTTTTCTAAACGATTACTGACGGGCAATGAAAAGTGGATTATTTACGAAAATATCATGGACAACTGCTGATGAGCCCCCGAATATCACCCCGAGGCCGGCCTATATCCGAAAAATATTTTGCTGTCTATAAAGTGGGATTATCGTGGTGTGCTGTATTGCTAGCTACTTACTCAAAAACGATAAACTTGAAGGTCTTTTGCACGCAGCTAACGAAATCAGTACAAGCGTCGCCCAGAACTGGCCAATCACAAAAGTGTTGTTTTTCACCAAGGCATCACTCACTATACCTCACTCCGCAATAATCACACAGCAAAAAGTAAAGCTTGTCTGGGATGTTTTGCCGCACCCACCATATTCATCGGTCCTTGTTCCATAGGACTACCACCTGTTCCGGTCCCTCCAAAACAGCCTAAACGGGAAATCATTTGCTGATCAGAGAGATGTAAGGTCGTACCTCGTTGAGTTTTCGCTTCTAAGCCCCAGACGTTTTATGAAAAAGTTGTTGGAAAGATGGCAAGAGGTCATCAATAAAAATGGTGAATATATTATTGAATAAAATCGATTCTTTGTTTTAAAAAAAAAAAAAATGTTTCATTTCATCTTGCAGAAAGCGAACGAACTTATGGAAACACCCTATATTTTATTTCTATACAAAGTAAAGAAGATAACATAATTCACTTGCAAATTAACTAACTACTTAATATATTCAATCAACTAGGTCGTTGCGTGCTTCTACAAGTTGGGAGTACTGTAGTTACTTTATTGTTGGTATATTGTAATATATGTTCTTTTGAATTATATTTAGTATTTAAAAATATTAATTACTAATTAAAATCGCTCTTAAAGTTATTATACCTTCAGTATCTGCTTGCTACCTGTTTACCTCTTTTCTATCATGGCTGACGTCAATAGATTTTTATCACTAACAGTGCCTGCTTGTTGATAGCGTTAATGTTTGCTGTATTAGAGATAGCGATATTAATATTGCCTTGATTGAATACTTGTCCTACTAAACTAAAAAGTTCAGCTCGCTTAATAATCTCTTTGGAGCGTATTTGTTGCTTATCTACGTCAGAATGGCTTATTTTTATTATCTTGCTTTGCGAGTTCTCCTTTATTATTTCCTTGATAACCGTTTTAATATTCTCATTTAAACGGTCTATTTGTCCTTATTTTGGATTTGTTTTTATTACTGTTGTTGTTATAAGAACGGGTGAAAGTGTATTTTAGTCCCCCCCCCCCTTGGTGGCACACGATGACGACGGCGGCCATTTTTCTTTTCTAACTATCTTTTTTAACACTTTAAAATTTCCAAAATACGCCATCGGTGGTTAAAACCGAGGGTGGGAGTTTTGTTGTTCTAACTTTATATTTTTTAACACTTTAAAATTTCCAAAATACGCCATCGGTGGTTTTAAGCGAGGGCGGGGATTATAACAAAACAAGATGGCGGCGTAGTTGGGGACTAAACTGCACTTTAGCCATTCAACGTGCTACTTAACCTCATGCGAATCACCTTTGATTTGGGGCATAAACCAAATAAACAAAATAAAATATATAATTATTAAAGCGACTCATCTCATTCAAATATAAATAGGACGGCAGAAGGCCAATTAGTACAAAAAGCTCACTTCTTTTCTCCGAAAATCAATTGAATGAGGAACATTGTAATCAACAGTACAATCAGCTGGTTTCTCTGGGATAACATGATTTCTTTAGCCGGCTGTTTTATAAACGGCCAACCATTTTAGGTTAGAATTTAGTTGGGTCTCTGAACGGTAGTTAGTGCAGTCATACCGTACTATATATATAGATATAGATAGATAGATTTTATTGGCTAATATGTACATATTTTAGCCTGAGTCTGGCCCATTTAGTGTTTTTAGCCCACGTAATTTACAAAAAGAATATATATATATATATATATAAGAACTAATGACATAATATTAACCTACTACAATAAAATAATACATTTTACATTTTTTTAATTTTTATTAAATGTAAACTTCTAAAATTCTTTATAATTTTATCTGATTAGTACTATTCAACATATACGTATTTACTTTTGTTCATTTGTTTACTGTGATGCAATAATTGACTTCGTTGGACATTTCAAAATTATAGGGTTTAATTTTCAAGATAATGGTATAAACTATGTCGTTGCCTAGTTACATACTGCTGACAGGAATGAGTAAATCATGTTCAATTTATAAATGTCCTCAATGTGAAGGATATTTTTCCAGTGACATTAAGTCATCACTTGTGGCTATAAACTTCTTCAAGTATTGCTCTCTGTAATAGCTGTATTCGGAGCATTGCAATAATAAATGTTTTAATCCGTTCGTTATAAATTCCTGGCAGCATTCACAAATTTCTCCGGATTTAATTACTTTCATTTTTTTATTGTGATACAGCTACAAGTAATCGTTATTTGAAATTCTAAGTTGACTTCGTAGTGCAGTCATACCGTACATAGAGTTGTAATTCCTGGATGAGACTTGACATTTAATGAAATATGCAAGGATAATACTTTGTTGATATAGAAGAGCATTTTATAACAAACGACCTTGTTCCATTCTATAAACTTTTATTTTGTAATATTCAATCAATATGTATTTAATGTCGTCTGACTTTTAAATTATAATTTCGTGTCGCGGGTCTATTGAAATGTGAAAGTGAGTGTAAATTTCAATAATTTAATAATTTATTAGATTTGAACATAGCTCTGAAAAAAGAGAATGTGTATTATTTATTTTTCACCGCTCCACAGAATGATGCAATTTGTATTGGATTAATTGCTCATATTACCAGTAACTTATTTTACATAGTGGTCTTGTCCAGACATAAGTAGGTTTTTGTATTAAATTTTGAGTAGGTTGAGCCTGTACTTATATCATGCTGGAATGCTGGAGTCTAGCCAAACAGTTATTTCTGTCTGTCTGTCATGTAGCGTGACATTTTAGTCAACAAATATTCACAATATCCACGTTGCCCTGACATCTACATCCGCTCTCTTATCAGCCCGACCAGCGGTTTGCCGATAGCGCCCATTCTTTTTCCTCTCTTGCTTTTCATTGTTTCATTCTTTGTCCCCGAAAATGTTAGCAGCTGGCCCCTTTTTTTCCAGACGGTCCTTGTCTTTTCTTTTATAAATATGTTACTGTTTTAAAAGCTTAAAAAAAGATGCTTTGTGTTTTCAATATTTTTTTATGCGAACTCCCTAGTTTTTGATTCACCTGATGCGGCTTAAAGATAATGTTTGGCTGTATTGCAACATTATTACAAAATACTTATTTTTACAAGACTTGTAATAAAGGAAAAATGTTTTGCGGATTTAAGATTAATAAAAAAAAGTTAATATTTAGTGTATTTCCTTCATTTTAAATGTCAATATGCTTCAAGTCTGTTTGAGCTCTTTGCTCAAGAAGTCGTTTACTAATCTCTTTCACATTTTTCCAGGAGATGAAAACTGTAAATATCTAAAACAAATCGTGATTTCCCTTCCCACCTAATTATAATCCGTTTGATCTTCGAAGGTGACATTTTATCAGTTCGGATAACTTGGCTTATTGAGGAAAATATTTGATTTTGCCCGCCCGTCTACAAGTTCTCATTAGCTATGTCCTTTTACAGTTTGTAAAAGGAATATTTAAATACAGTCCTTTGAGTATTTGTTTAAAAAAATATTTTATATATTTATGAAATATAGTATTTCGCTTGAACACCAAATAACACCACTCTACAACATTTTTTATGTTTTGATGTTTTTATATTTTCTTTAAGGTATTTTCTTCACTGAATTCGAATATGAAGTCCGTTATTACATATCAGGTACAGTTTTCATAGAGTCTCACATGATACTATTAAATATTTTTATTAATTTCGGCCTGTTAGAGGAGGTATTTCAATCACAATTATTGACAGTTGACATCACTCTCAAGCTCTTTCAAAAGAAGGTGAATGTTTCAAATACCTCATGGATAAGTTTCCGAAGATTTCAAGCGAGAAGCTGAAAGAAGGAATTTTTGTGGGTCCGCAAATTAGAAAACTGTTGAAAGACAATGATTTTGATAAAACCATGACTTTTAGAGAGAAGAATGCTTGGTTATCCTTTAAGTAAGTTGTAGAAAAGTTCCTAGGAAACCATAAGGGTCCTCACTACAGACAGATTGTGAAGAGAATGTTGAGCAATTTTATGAAATTGGGGTGCAATATGAGCATAAAGATACATTTTCTTCACTCCCACATCGACTTCTTCCCCGAAAACCTTGGTGATGTAAGCGAAGAACATGGAGAAAGATTCCACCCTGATATTAAGGATATGGAAAAGGGTTATCAAGGAAGGTGGAACAAGATTATGATGACCGACTATTGTTACATGTTAAAGCGTGAGTGCAAAAGCACTGTCAGTACCAGAAAGTCAAAAAAAAAAACGAAGTTTCAATCCAACTGAATGCAAAAAACTTAAAACACCGAGAAAAAACCAGTAATGTATATTCATTTAGTAAGCAGTGCATTTTATTGGAGCAATGTGTAAGAGTTAATATAAAAGAAAACCGTAGTATATTTGTTTTGACTTGTGAGTATTAAACTGTGTTTATATATATATATATATTACTGAACATCAACAGTTTTAATTTTTCTCCTCTTTTGGTTAACTGAACAATATTATTGTTCATTCATAAATGCTTATTGATGAATTTTATTTGTTTAAACTCTTTTTTTATAAAGAAAACCACAAGCAAAGTTCTAACAATTAACTGCTCACCATCGAAACTGCCTTTGACTTATCGGAAAATTATTCAAAATATACTAGATTTGTTATATTTTAACATTTAAATTGTACAAAATCCTGATTTGTTAGAAAAAATTCCAGCTGCATATCTGGAATCAGCGTTGAAAGTACTATTAAAACACCTCAATTTATAAAAATTCCGTCACGCAGGGGCTGCGTAAACTAAGCAGATTTCCCACGTGAAGTTTTACAATAGAGAAATTTCAGAATAGACAGCTATGGGAACGGCCCGAACTAGCTCTTGACGGAAACTCACGACTAGACCCGAAGTTAGCCGATCTCATCTCAGAAGCTGAAAACAGAAAAAATGCAAATATCTCGGTTAATATTCAAGATACGTAATAAACGTATATAACACTATTTATAGTAAATTTAATTTGCAATAAGATTGATTCTATATAACTTTTCGATCCGACGTATAGTAACGGAGATATTTCGAAAATCCTCCCCTCTAAACCCCCCCCCTCCCACTGGTCCGATTTCAGCCATTAACGAACTTGATATTTATTTTTACATAAAACGTTTAAATATCGAGTTTGGTAACGATCAAACGAAAATTGCGACCGCTAGAGCGTTAACAGACAAATATATATATATATATATATATATAATTTTGAACGGACCTCATTTTCGTCATCTCCTGGGTAGGATCGATGGACATTTGAAGAAATTTTTTGAAACTCGCGTCATGAGTACGACCTCAATAGGTGATTTCCCTTAAGGGAAATCTGCTAAAACATCATTCTAAAAATAAATAAATGCAGAGTGGTGTAATATATGCAATGGGGGGAATGATATAATACAAAATATTTAACCCGCTTAAAAGTTAATAAGAAAGTTTTATTACTGGATAAACTTATTTCCTCAGATGCTAGAATTAGTTACAGGCTAATGGTTTCATATATTAAATACTTGTTCTTTCAGCGTATTCTATCTGCTGATGGATTTCAGGTATTCCAGGCGTGTACTATTCGAAGATATGTAAATAAAATCCACTCTTGCTATTAGATTCCTAGTTAATTTCCATCAGCTTTCAGTTTAGGGTGGCATATCCGATCTGGCATTCCACATCAGAGGCCACCGAGAGTATAAAAAAAGGGTTAGAAAGAAAATAGGAAAAGAATAAGGAACGAAAGAGTGAGAAGAAGCCGCTGACATACCGATTCTAATGGTATCTTCTATTTGTAGGCGTGACACCCTTCTCTTGACGATTGTTAATAGTGACTTTTTTTGTAGTAATCCGAGTATAATGTCCTCAGGTGGTGTCACGTCGAAGGCAGTCTCCTGGCTGTGGGAGCCCGCCTTTCTGTCTCGTGAAGCAGGTAGTCCTGGAATTAATGTCTTCTTTACCTTTTATACCTGACGCAGCCAACCCGGCTAAAAATACTCGGACGTTATGATAGGATGTCTGTCATTATTATATCATTGCAGGGAAATACGATCAGCACAGATGGGCTGAAACTGTATCTAAGTTTTTATAAAAACCTGTAGACTAGTAACCTGAAATAATGCTGTCAATCACAGTTCTGTGATTATATCATATGGCATCATTGGTACTATTTAGTTACAAAAGTCCGTGAACCTGGGAAAAATGGAATACCTGGAATTAGATCTCAAACAAAGTGTAGTAATTTTTTATGTTTCTATTTGGACGTGAATTTTCATAACGCATGGATAAGAAAAAAATGTATTAAAAGTTAAATTTGAAGAATTGTGTTGTGTGCGTGTGCCTGTTAACACTCCAGTAGTCTCAATTTATGTTCAATCAATACTAAACTCCTTATTTAAATGTTTCTTGTAAAAATAAATATTGCTTTTTAATGGTCAACAACCACAACACAGGGGAGTGTTTGAAAAAGTGTTAAATACCTACTCATGTACATCATTTCCGTCATTATTTATGAGTCCATTTGAAGTTACTTAATCTACGATGTTTAAATTGTGGTGTTCTGCAATTGTAGTAGAGTACATCTAAATGGAAACTTAGAAAATTTGTGGACTAAAATGTACAAGGCCTACAAGGTACGTGGCATATTCCTCGCAGTACCAATAGCTGCACTACTTTCAACGTTTATCCATTTCTGTATAGCAAACTCATCATCTGCAACACCGTCAGATGTGCACTTTCTCCATCAATAATAGTGTTACAAATCTTCTACATCACTCTCCTCTCAGTCTGTACATATATTTCATAATTTCTTTTAATTAATTAACCCCTGCTTTTTATATTAAAATACAAGAGTGGCCAAAGTTTCGAAGTATATAAAAAGAAGTCCTCCAAATAAAGTGTTTCATAATATAACAGCTTTTTGTTAATATGACATGAGTAGGATGGGGTGTTTACTCATGGCCGAAAACTAAAAAATGCATATATCTAAGTTAGTAATAATGGAGCTCGTGAAAACCATACATGACAACATTTATAGAACATTACATTTGCAAATAAGACTGGATCTATACAAGTTTTTGACCCGACGCATAATAACAAAGATATTAAGAATTTTCGAAATTCCTCCCTTCTACTGGTCGGATTTCAACCACGAACGAACTCGATCTTTACTTTTATATAAAACGTTCAAATATCGATTTGGGTAGAGCTAGTTCGTTATCAGACATGCAATGAATACATACGTACATATATATATACGTACACACACAGTTTTGAACGGATCTCATTTTCGTCATCTCCTGGGTAGGATCGATGAACATTTATGGAAATATTTTGAAAATCACGTCATGAATACGATCTCAATAGCGCATTTCCCTAAGAGGAAATTTGCCTATAAACGGAATATTAATCGAAAAAGTAATAAAGTTACGTATATTTTTCAGTTTCGTAAATCCCCTCTCCTACTCAGCACATTAGCAATAAACCAATTTTGTGTCTAGTCCAATACTGTCACCATTCGAGTTTCTCGCTACAAAAAGTGAACAACGAAGAACGGAGTACAGCTTCGACTAGCGGTTCTTCGAACGAATCGGTAGCCCGAGTTGAACAAAAATGTTAATGTATTGAACTAGTTATCCAGAGCACCCGGGACCAATTCCTGTGAGATACAAACCATTTTATCTTAAATAAAGAAAAAAACAAATTAAACCATAAATTATTTACCGACGGTATATTCCGTCCTTAAAATAAATAAAACACAGCATATTACTTTTCATTTGATGAAATCGATCATGAAACAGATATAATAATATCGATTTCTGTGGGTTCATTGCGCTATAAGAACGTTCCCAAATGCGTTATATCTCTACCTATTTAGCTATTGAGATTGTAATCGTTCGAAAACTTTCTGTAATGTCAATGAATCTTATGAGATGACAAAAACAAGGTCTGTTTTGGTATTTCCAATGGAATGTCATACTTTTTATGACGGATTCTTGTACAAAATCAAATTCTAAATCGAGGTTATTTTTCGGTTTGACGCGTCCTTTCAATTGGCGAGTTCAATTTCCGTCTGCGTAATAAAATTTATTTAGTGACGAACTCATTAAATAAAATCCATAGTCCCGCCCTGGCTAGAAACGAGTGGTATCCTATAGATAACCCACCCCAATTAGCTGTAGTAGCAAAAAGTGGGCGTTAATAAATAATAATAATAATAGGGTATATGTTCTTGAAGTGCACAGAAGTACTTACTACTATCTTGCTAGGATATAGTTGTGAATAGTAGCGCTGTAATGAGATCCCTAGGGAGACAGTACTAATCATTGCCCCCCCTCCCCAGGGACTGGTGGTGGGGATGGAGGGGAATAGGTGGGGAGAGGGGTTCTGATTCCAGTCGGCCCGCGGCTACAGTCTGCCAAGGTCTGTGCCGAGTGCTAAGTCCGTTGTGTCCTGGGTTTCGTGTCAACTCAAAGTCGTGTCACACATGGAATGGGAACGAATGTGTCCAAGCCTGGCCAGCGGCTGAGCCCAAAAAGAGTTAGTATCGACTTATTTTATTAAAGTTTCAACTATAATCTAGTTTGTAGCTTAACTTTTTATATAGAGTAAAATTTTGATTTATTTGTGAGAGTATCTTAATTCTGTCTTGGTCCACTACTAATCGTGACCCTGGATCAAGCAAGAAATCAACAAACTAATAGTGCTGTTACTAACAACAATTGCATAAATGTCTTTTATCAGTTTTTCTTTCTTGCCTTTTGTAATTTTTTTTTTTAAAAATTGCGTCTATTTCTCTGTACTTCATACATATTAAATATCATATTGGCTATTTTTTTCAGTTATCAGAACACTTCAGGTATGGCAGAACTTCCTTTTAAGGCCATATAATCGTTTTTGGGGGATTTAAATGTTTTATCTTTTTGAGTTAACACTTTTTCCCACTTTATATGTTACTGTTTTATAAAAGTATAAATTAAAAATAATATGAGTTGCCAAAGACGGAAAATAGTTTGAATAGAAAGAAAACGTACTGACGTATGCACTCTACTCAATGTGATAATCATTTTTTTTTTTCTTTTTACACGGATACTAATGAAATCAAATTTTGTTATTATAAATCTTATTCGTGCCCATTGTTTTTGATCTGAAGCCAGTTTCAACTCTCTATATTTGACAGAAATCAAAACAGTATTTTTTTTTTTTTTTTTTTTTTTTTTTTTATCATGAGTTTTTCTCGTTTATTGTGACGTTGCTTTAAATTCAGTTTTTACGTGTGCTCTAAAAAACTTACCATCTGTGGGACTTGTGTTGAGAGGAGGGTAGTTTGAAATGTCAATGGTTTTTAATATCAAATAACACCTGTAGTGGTCAAAATGTGAAACTTGGCAAGTTGATCTGATGTCACCTAATGACATTTTAGTGGTACGTACATGTGCACTCAGTTCCAAGAACCATTAGTTTGAAGACATATAAAATTTAATGAGTACTTAGTCTTAGTTGATATAAATTATTATTATTATGGGGGAGGTTTATACTCAGTGAAAACTGGAGTAAAATCCATATCGGGGGAAAATCCAACCGATATGGAGTTTGTGAGTGTGACATATTAAGGGGAATTTAAAAATTTTCGCACGATTCTAGCAGTATCAAGAAGTACCCCTTGCTGTGCTTCTTTTATAATTGCTGTTGGCAGATTCAAGTTCTTGGTGCCTGCTATCGTTGTTTTTGGCTTATTATTATTATTATTATTATTATTATTATTTATTAACGTCCACTTTTTGCAACTTAGGCTAATTGGGACGGGTTATCTACAATTTACCACCCTTTTCTAGCCAGGGTGGGATTTTAGGATGTTATTTAATGAATTTCGTCACTAAATAATTCCCTTTGCCCAGGTTGATATATATGTATATATTAATTTAAGTGTATGAGTTCACATTAGTAAATAAGGCATATCGTAAATATTATTCTTTATATATATATATATATATATATATATATATATATATATATATTATATGTATATTAGGTACATACATAAATACATACACACTATATATTTACAAAAATACATACATATATGCTATAGATACATAGTAAATCGCTAGGGTTAAATAGGTCAGTCTAAATTATTCAGAGTTTTCCAGCAGAAAGCGTCTGACCCGAAGTTGGTGACCCCTTGCAAACTACAGAGTGAATGCCAAATGTTTTCCGAGCAGACGACTTTTGATTTGTCCTCCTAATATTTTACGATTTATTTTCTCTTAAAAACCTGTGTAATTTGAGATTAAATTTTGTTTAACACTCGACCAAATTACCCGTATCAAATGTGGAGCAGATAAGATTTAGCATAATGTTTCCTTTAATGGTTTGCTGAAGAGAAAGTGTTGCAAACGAGACAATATTTATCATGAGATCCTTTGGACAGGAGCCAGTTTTGTATGCGTTATTTGGTTGTAGTATATCAATCCATTTGGCAAGTTCTATGCCCGGCATTTTCATATTCTCTTTATTAACTAATTTACATTCTCCCCCTATTAATAAGTTTGGCCCTCTTTCACTTCCTTCGTTAATTCTTGAATGGGGCTTATCTGCTATGAGAATATGTTAACGACTCCGTCGGCGGTGTAAGTTAAATGATTAATTATTCTCGAATAAGGCCTTTCTTCATGTGAGACTTGGCCATTATGCATGCTTACGTTTCGTATAACCCATTATTATGTTTTCTCATAGTATAATTATGCAGAAATCTATCGGCCAGAGGAATCGTGAGTTAGTGCATTTCCTTACTTTCTCGTAGCAAGAAGACTTCTTGTTCAATGTAGCGGAGGTTGTGTGCGTGGAATGGGAATATTGTATCCAGGATGAATCTACTTAGATCTTTAAACTGTACCAGGGTGAATATTGTTTTATTTCTTATAATAAATCTGTTCACATATATGTACTCATAAAATTATAGTGATACTTTTTAAAATCATAAATTGATTAAATAGATGTCATTACTTTTTATCTTTGATGTTGTCGTCTCTCAGAAATGAAAAAAAAAATATCAACACTTCTTTCGCTCTTTACACAATTTGCTTTACAGTTTTTATTATACATATTCGAGTATCGATTGTTCTGATATTTATACAATTTGTAAAGTCTCAGTACTAATTGAAAAAATAATATAAGATACACGTATTAGATGCTATGTATACATCTACTCAGTAGTAATGAAACGAATGGTATATACTAATATTATTTAATCAGTACTCCTAATCATATTATGCACAGTGAAGTTACTATTTTTTTTAATGTATCAAAAAGGGTTTCATAAAAGTTAATTGTATTCGGTAATAAGGCGATGACAACTTTTCGGTTTTTGAACTTTCAATTTTGATTGGGTCATTTGAAAGTGTTCATTTGTAAACGTTTAGAATGAGCCCAGTGTTGCAGGTTGGGCAAAAAGGACAAAGTTGCTGCATTGAATCATTTATTCTGAAAGTTTGGCATTTTTATTCGACCCGCAAGATAACTCACTTCCACCTGTCAGAAAAGCTCAAACGCAAGTATCGTATAACTAGTATCATTTTTTGGTAAATACTTTCTTTACTATTCCGGTTTATTAGGAGTTTTTACCCTTTACAATTTTTATGTTTAATGTTGAAGGCTGATTATTTTGAATTGTGTTTAGATTTTCTCGGACTTAAAATATGTGCACTTGAAAGAAATATTTATTTCACAGACGAATTTTAAATATTGGAGCTAACAATTGGCATAGGACTAAACTATACAGTACCACATATATATGTTTCCTCATTCCTCTGGGAAAATACATTAACTGACCTATTAAAAAACCTTTATAAAACTGTTCGAAATCACTTACTCGTCGTGTGTCTTTGAAACAAGGCTTTGAAGGTTGGTATGGTTTGTAGTAGGTTATTGTGAAATGCTAACGACATTTATGTAAGGCATTTATAATGAACGTATCTAGTTGCATTAAGTGAACTTTATTTCAAAATGTCAATTAATGGCTTTTCTCTGGGTTAATACCGGAATGTTGAGACTTTGTGGACTCCAGCTATGGGATTTTCTAAACAAAGAATATCCACAAGTAAAATTACTCGACACATATAATTTATACGAGCTAGCATGGATTTTAACACATAAATTGAATTAATATCGATATGATTTATATTTTTTAGTATTTTTATTTTTGCCTTCTATTGAATGTATCCTTGACTAATGTTGAAGATTTTCACCCTTTTCTTGCCCGGTGTAGTGCTAAGGGTCGTATTTAATAATTTTGCCTTTAAATAAATTTTTATTGACTAGATTAGAATCGAAACCATTACTCAAGGTCTAACAAGTGCATTAAGACCAATGCCTTAACTTATGTGGCTCAGAAAATAAATGATAAAAATAGTCAAATTAATGGAATACGGATATAACTGTCAGATAATTCATTATGTGCCCACACAGAATAAGTCTGTGGTAGTATATTTAATTCGGTGTTTTAATCATAAAAATATTAGATCTTAATTTAAACGATCTAAAATATTTCCGGATAAACATTTTTAAGTTAAATAACGACTGTTACGTCCTGTATCAAAATATTAGTTCGTGCCTGTTTATTTTAAAATTGAAACTAATATTGTGTCTACTCTTATTTTATTGAAAGAGTCACTTTTTATTTAACATTTTGATATAACCGAAACACCTCCAACAGACACACCGTTTCAAAAACATTTAAAACGTTTTTCGAAGAATTAGAATCTTTGACTTAAAGAATTAGAATCTACTACCATTAATATCCACTTGACGTGCCCTGCGACCTTCGACTGTAGACATTTTTAACATATTTTTCTTTTATAATACGGTGGCTATACCAATTTTTAGTTTTATGAGTAAGTGTGAATCTCTAAAATTGCGACATACTTTAGTAAATAAATGATATAACTGAAACGTATGTATTCCAGTTGATTATGAATGTTAAATATTTGTATCCAAATTTATGGAAGATTCTGGGTTATGGTTTACCCATTTTGCTTTTCTTCTTATTACTTCTGATTCAATTAGGTTGTTAGAAGCTCAAGTTAACTGAGTTTGAAGGCAAGTATATTTTTTAGCTTTTATACTCTGAGGTTAGATCAAATGTTCGAGACTAAAAAAGAACAAGAATAAAAATGTAGCCTAGTATATCGCATTTGAGCTGTACGTTAGAGAGTACTTTTGAGAATTGCTTCTAGCCGTTTTCTAAGAGTTGGCTTTTATATATCTGATGAGTGAGGTGGTATGTAGGATGGATTGTATAGGTTCTTCATGCTCCACTTGCAATGGAGGTCGGTTTACTTCTCACCGTTGGATCCCAAATCGCCGCCTTCTCTACCATTACTTTCTTTCAATACTTCGGCTCTTCAACCGTGGAACCCTTCACTTTTTTTTTTTTTTCTCCTCCACTTTTACATTAAGTAACCATGTTTACCAATGAAGTTCACATTATCAGGCGAACTATCAGAAGGAGAGTGGTAGAAAAAAAAACTAAGGAACTCACATGAACCATGGTGTTACTAATTGTGTGACACCAAAAGTAGAACTAGTGGATTATTAACTCTTTGAAGGTTTAACCTTCTGTTGAACAGTACATTGGAGAGTCATGAAGTCTTTAAGGTCGAGTTACAAAACATTAATTGCTCAGTAAATTACGTTTCCTTAGTCCCATTACAGAATCATTTCCAACTTACTAATAGGTTTAAATCATTTCTCCTGACGAAAATGTATTTGATGAAAACTGGTCAAACTGGTTTAATGTAAAGTAGCTAGTAATATATTATGAAAGTCAGTTTCGTTCATTTTAAGGTGACTCGTTAGAAGGTGTTTTCATGTTTCTCCTCTATTCTTGATCTGTTTTAAGACTGATTTCCTGATTCTATTATATTAAAAAATAATTTTGCTACAGTTTTCACAAACTTTGTTCTTGATGTGCTCGATTCAAATAAAGTTTGCGCATTTAAATGACCTTATTGTTTTGGCCATCTTAATAAGTGCTCAACGAATGTCAAGAATTTATAATCTTGATAATGTGGTGGAGGGAACTATGGTTAAAACTGTTCTTTAAATCATAAAATTCTTTAGATTTTTTTAAAAGTTAATTTTGCTAGGTAATATAATACTTTTAGAGATTATAAATTGTAAATGGAGGTATTTTTGTGGCCCTGAATGGGAAAAAAATCAGGATTTGAAACCAGGATTATTTTGATAGTTTATTATTTTGAAAAAAACAAAAAAATAAAACTATGTGTAGGTTCACATGTTTTTTTTTAAATTTTTTATTCCATTAAATATTTCCAATCTTTTGGGAAATTGATATTTATTTCATCATGATGATGTAAAGGCTAGACCTTGTAGATGCAACCATTGTGTTATATCGGAAGCTGCTCTTTTCATATTACTATACTCACCGAAATCTGTCAGATGTCTTCAAAATATGATTTTCTAGGCCTTCCTCTTTCCCTATGCCCAAGGATCTTACCTTCAAATATATTTGTAATGAAGTCGTTGTGCCATATGATATGCCCAAGAAGTTTCACTCTCCTTTTTTTCCATTGTCTTGATAAGACTTTCGTTCTCACTTACCTCATTTAGAACTTCAATGTTGGATTTTTTTTAGTCCAACTTGTTCTACTGATTCTACGCCAGATCCAGATTTCTATTGCTTCCAAGCTATTGTTGATATTAACTTACGGGATTTAATAAGTGATTGGCTGTTTAACATACAACCTTAATTTTTCCTGGGTTTTTGCTATAGTGCTAAGCACTCTTGAGCTCTTAGATAAATATGTCTAAATGCAGTGATCTCATGTTTGCACATCTTTCTAAATTTTGTTTCTTTGCTGATTTTAACTTTTTCCCTGAGGAAATTTTATCGTCTTGCTCATTTTTATAACCAATAACCGGGCTAAGTGAATCCAGCGGTCATTTGGGACTTGTAAACCTTGATGAGTGAAATGTGCCCTCTTTTTCTTCTCCTGTAACTTCCCACACATTCTAAACACGTGGGCAAAACAGCCCGACTTCTCCTTCTTAAAAGAGATTAGCGGCCCACGGTTTGTATTCGCTATCCAACAACAACTTCACAAGAATCCTGAGAACTCGCCTTAGTCCTGTTAATCCTTAGAATTAAAGAGCACACTTTTTTTTATTTCTTACTATTAGCCTTTCGCCGGTCTTATTTGAGTGCTCTAGAACAACTCCTAGTTGGTATTACATGTTTTATTTGTTTTTAACTCTCAATTTCATTAATTAAATAAAGAAAATGGCGATGAATTAAATTATTCATTATGAGATACCTGGAAGTATATGTATCTATGAAATTTTATTCATTAGAATTGGATATAAAATTTGAGTATAGAATAGTACGATTATTATTGATATACTGATGGCTTTAATTTTCTTCTGGAAAAACTCAAATTTTTTACTAATTTATGTCGATGATGGACGACCCAAACGATGTCCTGAACAAGCAATTTAGTCCATTACGAAAGAGAACTTTACGAGAAGACAAGCGTACGGGAGAAGAAAAACAATGAAAAGACGTTGTTAATAAGGCCGCTTAATTATTTTTGATGTTTAGTAATACTGATTATAAAATAAAGATTATTATTAAATTAAGTTATTTTATGAAGTTTTAATATGACATGCATTCAACAGGGTTTAAGGTTGCAGTGAAAGCTTGAATTCAAAAGTCAGCCAGTAATGACAATCTCCAGAAATAATTTGACACTGGTGTTTTATGCATAATGACGGAAGCAATTTGATATTACTGTTAATTTGTTTGACTTACAATTAGTAATTTTTGTACAAGTTTATTTTCTAATTGAGATGTTGTTTTCCGTATTTACGGTAAGTTCCGTGGGCGTGTTGGTGATAATGAATTCTGTTATCAGATTCATACATCCGCAAAGAACGATAACTTATTCGTTGATCGACCGTGAATTATAAATGACGTTATATTTCTGTCTCTTATGCGTCACTTCATCTCCCAAAATAATTATATGTGACTATTTAGTTGCTCCGAGGGATATGAAGGTTTTTCTAAATATGTATTTTACAAGTTCTTTTGATCTCTGGCCCTTTGTACACATAAACTGTAACAGTTATTTTAACATAGTAACCCCGTGTAGATATTATTAGGAACTTAATGAGCACTCGTGCTCTCTTCTGGTCTTTAATACTGTTTATATAAATAGAATCAGGGGATGAAATTGAACAGATGGTTCATGTAATCACGTCATTTCGAATTAAATGCTCTGTAACTTTTTGTGTATGAATTATTATCAACAGAGACTATAATAATTAATTCCTGAAATCATGCATAATTATTAGCAGATTTCTATAAAGGGAAATCAGCTATTGAGGTCGTTCTCATGACGCCATTTTCGACAAATGTCTTCAAATATCAATCTATCCCACCCAGGAGATGACGAAAATGAGGTCCCTTCAAAATTATATATATATATATATATATATATATATATATTATATTAGTCTCTTAACGCCCTAGTGGCCGCAACATAAGTTTGATCGTTAAGCTCGATATTTATCGTTTTATGTAAAAAGAAAGATCAAATTCGGTAATGGCTAAAATCGGACCAGTGTAAGGAAGGGGTGGTTTAGAGGGGGGATTTTCGAAATCTCTCCGTTACTATACGTTGGATCGAAATACTGTATAGAACCAATCTTATTGCAAATTAAATGTACTATAAATATTGTTATATACATTTATTCTCTATCTTGAATATTAACAGAGATATTTGCATTTTTCAGTTTTCAGCCATCAGCGAACCCCCATTTCTGCTCATGTCACAGAAACAATACTCTATTTTATAATATACCACTTTATTTAAAGCTTAAATACCAAATGTTGTATTTAATTTTTTCCCTGCTATAATGGACTACATTATCTGATTTGAAAATTGAACGGTTATCATTAACTGTTCAATGTACTAGGTCATTACAGCCTCATATTGGTGTGAGGGGAAGTATTTTGTGTTGTACATGTATGTATTGTACCTGTCTGATGGATTTCAATGTCCAATATATGCCAGGTATATTGACATGTCCTGCCTGTTTGGTCGAATGGAACACGCACTGAGAGATAATTGATATTTGACATTACATCTTGGTAAAATCAATGTTTCCATTTCACCACTAGCGTTGAACTGTGGACTTTAGCCGATGAAAAATCACAATAAGAATAGTTCCTGAAATGGTATGCTGGTTGTGGGTGTATAAACAGCAAGATTGTGTAAAAACTTTTTAATTGAACCCACCATATTTTTATTACGGTTACGGGGATTCGGGATGAGATATTTTGGGCTATTATCTACACCCGTAGATCACAACGTAATTTTGAAAGTCGTTTTTACTTATAGGATGTTTTCGTCGGACAACGTGATGGCTCAATCGTGGATTTTTTTTATTGTTTCTCCTATTAATAGCTGGCTCCAGTCTTGACAAAGTGTGATACAATATACAACAAGTTTATTTCAATAGTTGATATCAGATGATAGGAAGTAATATTTATTTATTTATTGAGGAGCGTTTGCTACGAGACGATATTGCTCATCAAAAACAACGAATATAAACAAAATAAAGAATGAAAACATTAACAGAAAAAATGTAAACAATAAAATTAGAACAAAACAAACTAAGAACGCAACCAAATAACAAAACGCAACTAAATAACAAAACGCAACTAAATAACAAAATGCAACCAAATAACAAAACGCAACCATATAGCAAAACGCAACCAAATAACAAAACGCAACTAAATAACAAAACGCAACTAAATAACAAAATGCAACCAAATAACAAAACGCAACCAAATAGCAAAACGCAACCAAATAACAAAACGCAACCAAATAACAAAACGCAACCAAATAGCAAAACGCAACCAAATAACAAACCGCAGCCAAAGAGACGAAAAATCAACAAATAAACTAAAAACAAAATAAACAAAAACGAAAATGAAACATTAAAATTAACAAAATAAATATCTTATAAAGAAACTAGATAAAAACTAAAAAAATTAACAGATTAAATTTTTTAATATCTATCACACATACAAACACACACTCCCTCTCTCACACACACACACACACACACACACACATATAGTCAAAAATTTTATTTTGAGTTAAAAATATTTAATATAAGAAGAATTAAAAAGAATTTTAAAATGTAATACTTCTAAATTTGTGAGTATATATAATGTTGGAGTATTATGGGAATGTGTGGGCTACCTTCAGTAAGTAAGTCGTGTAAGTCATGAGGTATATTTAGATGGTCACGTCTTTTGCAGTAATAGGAACATAATTACTTCTCAGATCTTGCTCGAGATACCTCGGAATGATTTTTTAAAAGCTTTTCCTTAATCCTGTTTACATTATTTTGAATAAGTTATGGCTAGCCTTAATTTAAACTCTTTTTAAATGACAGGAAAGAATTGTATGTGTTGTTTTTAGTTTAAAGCTAACAGTACCTACTATATGGATTTAGTTGAAGTTGTGCAAATACACTTTAGAAGAGTTGACAGAGCCTTTGATAAGGGCTGTAGAGCCCCATTACAGCTGATAGCGATATCGAAAAGGCGGTCGGGAGTTATCAGTGATAAGCTTTAGAACTGCCTCATCTCATATCCCGTCTGTCAGTCAGCAGCCCTCTCCTCCCTCCAACCACCCTTGTTTCTCAATTTACCGCCATTTTGGTTGGTTGACCAGCTCAGAATTTTTTTATTGAACACACAACCCCTTTATCAACTTCAGTGCCGTTTTAGTTATCTGTTTGCAACTTTTTTGTCGTTTATTTATTTACATTATATTATCAAAGCATATTACATTATTTATTCAAGGCATATCTGCCATACCAATGTCCGTATTATATGCTTTGCAAATACTTAACGAAATATTACATAATGTTCTAATGCCAGTTCAAATAAAGAAAATATCAGTGTCAGCCTTTATTTTTTATTTCTGATTTGATAGTTTTTTTAAGTATAGAGCTAGTTATGCTCTAATTCGAATTGAGTTCGTAACGACCGTTGTTCATGATGGAGGATAGGTTAAGTTTTTACTTTATACTTGGCAATTGCACGAGGAATTAGTATTTTCCATTTACAGTATTTATACTATTCTGAGATGTCGGATGTATGTACAACTCGGTATTTAATCGTTTTAAGAAAAAGACCAAGTCCTTTAATTGCTGAAATCCGACCAGTAGGAGGTGCGTTTTAGAGGGGAGGAATTTAGAAAATTCTTAATATCTCCGTTATTATGCTTCAGATCGAAAAATTGTATAGAACCAATCTTATTACAAATTAAATTTACTATAAATATTGTTATATACATTTATTTTCTATCTTGAATATTAACCGAGATATAATCAAGGACGAGCTATGGTCGCTTCTATTCGTTTCCGCCGAAAGCTAGTTTGGCCGTTTCCGTAACTTTTTGGCACTCGTATGGGGATTTCTCTATTTTATAACTATACTTATTATGCGTCAGATCAAAAAATTGTATGGAGCCAATCTTATTGCAAATGTAATGTTCTATACATATTTTCACTATGTTGATTATTGACCGAGATATTTGCATTTTATAGTTTTCGGCCTTTATTACCACCCCCCCTCCCCTCCTACTTATTTCATATTTACAATAAGCAGTTTTATTATGAAGCACATTATTTGAAGCATAAATTGCAAATATTTTTCTTATTGAACTTTTACTTTTTGAGATAAATGCAAATGCGTGGACCAGTGGGAGGGATTTTTTTTTTTTTCGCAGCTCCAGTGTACGATGGGCGTTTTTTATTTCAATCTTATTGCAAATTAAATGAACCCAAAAGTTTTATTTTCTCGTGAAATCTATTGTGCTTTCTACGTAGTAAATCTGCTTAGTTTACGCAGCCCCTGCGTGACGGACTTTATTTTTATTTTCTCTTTCTATTTCTTCTATCTTGTAAAACAAATCTCTTATAAAATCATTTGAATTCATTGTTTTTTTTTCATTATTTCTTTTTTCCTTCTTCTTTTCCAAGCGTTATAGTCAGTGAAACCTAAAAAATAATTAAATATTTTTTTCTTTTGTACTCCCCTATTTCTTGAAGCAGTTTTTTATAGCTACTACTAACTTTAAGGAGCATGAACCTACTACGGTCTGTTCCGCCCATAAGCGTATAGTTTCTTGTAAGGAAAGAAAGCACTCTAAACAAGTTGTTATATTTACAGAATAATGTATCTAAAAATAGTAATAATAAATGTAATGAACTAATTTTAAATATGTAATTAGTTAAACCATAATTGTGAAGCTATGTCACCGCAACCATAATAGTAATGCAGGTATAGGAAACTCGAATGGCTACTCCATTTTCTTCTACCTGCATTATAATTCTCTTCCACCGGCCAGAATATTAACGTAGAACTATAAAACGGTATTAATCACATTGTTTAAATTTAATAAATGAAAAACAAAAAATTGTTTTTCTCACATACCTTTGTGTTTATTCATTCTTATCAGCGTTGTTCATGTGCCTACGTGTTTAAATACTTGTATGTAAAGGTATGATGACCTTTCGTATTCTTGCTGATTTAGTTCCAAATAAAAATGATTTCTGAATGAGTCTATTTTTTTTAAATAGGAATTTATATAGTGACTAACGCATTAAATAAAATCCTTAGCCCCCCCTGGCGAGAAAAGAGTTCTAGCCTGTAGATAACCCGTCCCAATTAGCCATAGTAGCATATAGTGGACGTTAATAAATAAATAAATATTTCTTAAAGGAAGTATAAGTATAAATTATAGCATTTTAAATTACTCCTTGTACGCATCTTAAATGGTTAAGGTTAATAGCGAAGTTTGTTTAATAGTTTTCAAAATGGGACTGAATTGTACATAAAAAAAAACAACTTTGGTTGCTTAGGCACTGGAACTCTTGAAGTGAGAAGATACGACTGCTTGAATGTTAGAATCAGGGAACTTTGTGTAAGTTGTCAATCATTTGGGAAAGCTATTTCGGTCAGAATCAGATAAAAAGTTGTGAATGGAGCCTGGAAGTTGAAATAATGTCAACACGGTAGAATAGTAGACCATTGCCCCACCTCCAACATGACAGCATTGATAAGCAAACAATTTTGTTCAACCTCATTCCAGGTGTTCTACAAAGTCTAGTACGGTAGATCGTACGACCCATCTTTATGTGTAGAATGCTTTTATCATGAAAGCCATACGTTATCTATTGGAAAGGGAAAATCGATAAAACACAAGTCGACAGTTCAGTTTTAATATCTATTAGATTTAAAAAAAAAATCTGGAAAATTTTCATAATAAATGATATGAAATATGTCATAATTACAGACTGATAACATATGCATTATGTATATATCCCCGTTGCAGGGTATATACTCGTATAATTACACACACTGCAACTGGAATATATATCTTTATTTCCTTTAATTTTACTTATTTTCTATAATGTAATTAATTTTTTTTATCTTTTAATAATTATTCGTTTTTTGTAACCTATGTTTTTCTGTTACCTGATTATTTCATCAATATTCATTCTTTATTGCATCTAATGCTAATTGTCAAGAATAGACTCAAATATTGTTTCAGGATTCTGTTATTGAAATGTTTCATGTCAGGTAGAATAGCTTGTCCATTGCGAAGCTGTAATTTATTATCATTACTATTATCTAATTAATAATTTTCATTTAGAGCTCTTTGTGAAGTTAATGCTTTAATTTTCGCAGATTTCCCTTAGAGGAAATCAGATATCGAGGTTGTATTCATGATGGGATTTTCAAAACATTCCTTCAAATGTCCATCCATCCTTCCTAGGGGATGACGAAAATGAGGTCCGTGATATATTTGTCTGTTAACGGTCTAGTGGGCGCAAATTTTGTTTGATCCATATCAAACTCGATGATTAAACGTTTTAAAATTTTAAATTTTAAAATGAAGATTAAGTTCGTTAACGGCTAAAATTTGACCAGTGGGGGGGGATTTCGAAAATTGAATTATCTCCGTTTGTATAGAATCAATCTTAGTGCAAATATAATGTTCTGTAAATGTTGTTATGAATATTTTTTTTAATCTTGATTATTAACCGAGATATTTGCATTTTTCAGTTTTTGTTCTTCATTTCGGAGTATTAACAATAAGGTGTTATGTTATGAAGCACATTATTTAAAGCCTAAATTCCAAATATTATTTTCATTTTTGATTTTGAGATTAATGCAAATACGTGGCACACGTGGGATTTTGCTTAGTTTACTCACACGATGGGAGTGAGCCTAAATGGGTGATGTACGTGTTGTGTTAGTATTTCCCTGTCATCGGTCTTTTAAACGAGCCGGTGCTGTTTGATGGTGTTGTTTCCTGATCCCAACCATTAAAGTTGAATTATGAATGGCTGTATCCAGGCCAATGGTTTCATTTGATCCAGTTGAAGTCACCTACCTCTATTTATATTCAATAGCTCTCATTACTGGGAGAAAGGCCCGTGTCCTGAATATTACCCATTTCTAGAAAGGCAAAACATCCTCGCTTTCAAAAATATACCGAATAATCTTGGTGCACTTTTGAACCACTCCCGTTCAGTTGTGCTTCTCTGTCTTTAGTCTCAGAACTATAGTGATCAAGAGATGATGTGCATTTATTGGTTACAAAATGGTCGTTCGTTATTGGTTATTGTTGTTTTTGCATTTCTTTCATGCTTTATTGTATCCTTATTCTAGCTTTTTTTTATTTTATTTTTAAAAGTCGTTTTAATATTTGTAAGTTGCCATTATTAATTTCTTTGAGTACTATGGTAACAATATAGCTTTTGGGCACAATATAGCTTTAAACAGTAATGTCTATTTGTCGATGAATATATCATTTTCTGTAATCTTCCAAAATCTTTTCTATATTTTTTTAATCGGGCCTTCCAAATATTATTTTTATATGTAAGGATATATTTTTACTAATTATTTATCTTTAAAGTAAATGTTTAAAGTTTGTTTTTCTCGCAATTGAGGAACTTCTAAAGATAAGAAATCATTTATCATCAATATCGCCTGGGCATTGGCGCCGGTCCTGGGTAGTACACGAAATAAAAAAAAAATATACATTTTTCAAACTCAATCCCGCTTTCCCTTTTGAGTTGATTTTTCCGAGAATTGAGTGTAAAGATCAGCTGCTTGAAAAAAAATATTTTGCATTTGTATTTCAAATATTTAAAATAATTGTTCCATTTTGTATTTGAAATAATTTATATACTCTATTTTTTTTTTTTTATATTTGGTAACAGTATACTTTAACATTTCAAATACTTTTTGACCTGGTCTGATGGAAACCCTTCAATAAGTTTAAGGTAAGGATTGAATGAGGTTCCTCAAAGATTTTCAGGAACCAGTTTCATTTCTTGAGGAGTACCCTAGAAGATATCGAGTTCAACTCTCATCGAGTTTGAACAGAACTCTTCAGACTGAAGAAGTACTTAGGATATCGAAAGTTTATAAATCGTGGACACCTTCAGTTGTATTGACGAGCTCAGAGAAAGTAGGCTGTCATATCTTAATAACATTATAAATTAAATTTTAATCGCAAATTTCTCCGACTTATAGAGTATATATTTTGAGAATTTTAAACACATGCACTTTCGAGTTGAATGTTGTGGGCACATAGCTCGTGTTCGTGCCATTTTTAGCTCTGCCGCTACATAATGTAGACTGGAATAACGAATATTCTTATTTCGGAGTAACTGAATAATGTAATGGCTCCCATTTTAGAGCCAAGTTTAGTTTTATAACCTCCCTTATCTCTATCTGTCTGGCTCATTCACTGTGGCCGTTTGTGTAAATCTTTTATGTTAGACGAGTAAACTGTAAGTTATGAAACCTAAAGGGCTTATTAGAAATGTTTTATGTCTGTTTAATCCTTTTTAACCATTATATTTACAAATGCCACTGATATGAATCAGGATGTAAATAAAATTATGAAAAGAATTTGGGCCAGATAACACTAAAGTATGTGTGTAAGCATAGCTGCTTCCTTATTAGATTGTACTCTTATGCTTTCTTTTTTTTAATGAAACATACCTCTGTTATCTTCTTGTTTCACCAAGGAGTCATCTGTTTGCTTTATTTATTTATATAAATCAACTTATTTTTTTTTTTATTCACATTAATATTAAAGTGGAGAGAACCATAAAAATAGAAAAAGTCAGTCACGCAGGGGCTGCGTAAACTAAGCAGATTTCCCCCCGTAAAGTTATAAAATAAAGATTTAATTTGCAATAAGATTGGTCATATACAATTTTTCGATCTGACGTATAGTAACGGAGATATTTCGAATTTTCGAAATCCCCCTCTAACCCCCACTTCCTGTCCGATTTCAGCCGTTAAGGAACTTGATCTTCCTTTTTACATAAAACGATTAAATACCGAGTTTAGGGACGATTAAACAAAAATTGTGACCACTAGAGTGTTAACAGACAAATATATATATATATATATATATATATATATATATATATAGAGAGAGAGAGAGAGAGAGAGAGAGAGAGAGTTTTGAACGGACCTCATTTTCGCCATCTCCTGGGTAAAATCGATGGACATGAGTACGACCTTAATTGCTGATTTAACTTTAAGGAAATCTGCTAAAATGGACTCTTGACCTTAGCATTGATTGGCAATAAGAGCCCACTAAATCTTTCTTATTATACTTTCAATATCATTATTTTTTCCTCTTTTGGTTTTGTTTGTAATTTATGCATTGTAGATTAATCTGATATCCAATTGTTAGTCATTTCTCGCAAAGTTTATTGTTATAGCATTCCTATAGACAAACATTTTTTATTAGAGGAACATAAACATAATAGTTATACCATTGGCCTGCTTCTGTACTCCTCTGGGACATGTTTTATAAGCTAAGTACCGGCTAGGTAAGCCACTATACTTCCTTTCCCGCTCCCATAAATAATATTTATAGTAAGGCTAATAATATCCTTGAGACGTGATAGCTGTACCTGAGTTATTACTATGCCAAATAAATAATACCGGTTCGACCCGGAACACGTTAGCTTTTAATGTGGCCATTAGAAATTTTGTTGTCCTCCTTTATGGTCTAGTAACTGATTCTGTGAAAGCAGTTTGAAACAATTAGTCTCTAGGCGTGTGGGTGAACCATTTAGGTATTATTTCATTCGTTGTGTAATACTCAATTAAGGAAATAATTTTAATCATGTACTTTTTTCAATTGGTCCAATGTGGTTCAAACAATTCCCAAAAAAGTATCTTTTTTTTCTTCATTTCCACTTCATATACAACCCTCTCTCTCTTCCTCCCTCCCTCTCTCCCTCCCTCCCTCCCTCACTCTCTCTCTCTCTCTCTCTCTCTCTCTCTCTCTCTCTCTCTCTCTCTCTCTCTCTCGAGGTATTTTGTTTATTGGGTGTGTGTTTAAAATAATAAAGTAATCTTTCTCTTTCATATCTACGTTACACCGTCCATTCTTTGAAAATGGATTTATATTTGAAAGTAATATCGAAGTAGCCGTTCCAAATTTTGTACTATTATCGAGATATGTACATCGGTTTAGTTCTTCAATGAATATTTTACTATTTAATGATTTGGAATTTCTGAATCCTACTTATGATTATTTAATGCATATTTATATAGCAGTAAAGTTAAGGAAATGTGTCTTTAAAGAACCATTATTTGTGGAAATGTACTTTTGTTATACATTTATAAGTAAATTAATAACTTTTTATATGAAGAGCATTTTTGAGATAAATCCGGGGTCTTCTCTGTATCTAACCGGATACCCTACACTTACATTATATTCTCACATTCTGCAGTTCTGTAAATATGTTCTCTCATATGACAGAAAAGTCCAAATAATAAATTATTTCGAGGCAATTTATTCAGTGTTTAACATTAATAAAATATGGCTTACCAGATGTAATATTAATGCAGTGGCACATCTAAATGCAAAGGCTCGTAAAAGGGTCGTCAAACTCTGAATTGGTGTTACTCTAAAAGGAAGAGGAATAGTTTGACTGTGAGTATAATGGGCTATTGTCTAGCAGCAGTAGTACATTGTATAAATAACACTCAATGCCTGCTTAAAAAGAATCTACTGTTATATTTCACCGATGCTTCTTTCCACTCCCATCGGCCGCTTTTATGCCGGGAAACAAACTTTTGCGTTTGTGTATTTTTTTTTTTTTACATCGTTTCAAGGATTTTTACCATTGTATTATTTCCTTTCCTTCTATTTGTTTAGTACATTTCTGCTTGAGAAATCATTGTCTAAGTTCATTGACAGAAAGCGTGATTACACTTTTATTGTTAAACAGATATTTCCAGTACAAGAATAGTTATATATGTTAATACTTTTCTTTTTGCTCTATAACGTCAGTATTTCATGTTTAGTTCTTTTTTCATTGCTCTGCTTTAAGACTTGCTATGACATTCTGTGATTTCTTTGAGAATTTGTTTTTTTATTTTAATCAGTTGGCTTTTGATCTTACTTACAAGATAGAGGTTTGTTAAATCCAGCTCTTTATAAACCAATCTATCGTATCCGGAAAAACATAGACTGCCCATTAAGCCATACTTACACTTTTGTTAAATCATTAATACAACAAGATTTTTTTTTAAAATATACAAACAAATACAACAATAACAATGCCGCCGTATTTATAATTCCTATTAACTCATATTTACTACCTCTAGATTGTTTACCATTTACTGTTGTTGTTTGTATCGTTTGTATATTAATGATTTCATATGAGTAACACAAATAACCAATCATCAATATGTAAGTTTACATTAGTTAACCCCCAACGTAAACAATATCTGGCGTATAAATTGGCCTTAATAGAAACATCTCATGATGTATTAAGTTATTGTGAAAATCCCAGGAGAAAGAGTTGGAATGACATGAAGGAGGCGCATGTTTTCAGCGTGAATACCCAATTACATTTTTTGGCTACATAATGTTTATTTTATTAATAAATTTACTTATTTCTTTAACTTTGCGTGTAGAGAGTAAATATTCAATTTTTTTTTATCAAATAATGAGCGTGTGTAGTGTGAGAATTAGTGTAAATAATTCTTCATTGTGTAACATTTTCCTTACGGAAATAAGTGTTTTTTTCCCCCCGTAAAACTATGATTTGATTTAAGCATCTTGTCTCTGTCATACACATATCATCAAAGTCTCATTCTTTACAAAGTATGTAAATAAATGAAATTGCTATTTTCTAGTGTTACAGAAAATAGGCTCATATTATTTCCTTATATTTTCAAGTGCTGTTTAAAGATCTATGATTTTATGTTGAAGCAATGCTTATGAGATTTAAATCTTTTATACTCGCTTTTTCGAAAGCGTCCTCAATATATGTTGATATTTTTCATATTAATGAAGAAATTTGTAAACTTCAGGGATTAGGCGAAAGCTACAAACGCTGCAGTAAATCGTTAATTTAGTTGGATTATTTATTTGTAAATAACTTTTGTAGATTTTTTCGTTTCACTTTTTATTTAGTTTTGTAGTAGTGTTATTTTTTCTATTTTTAAATTTTGTTCTTCTTTGCTGGTTTCCATGTTTATGTTATGTTGCTCTTTGTTGTTTTCTATGTTTTTTGGAATTAGTTATTCTTCATTGTTTTCTATTTTTGGGGGATTTCTATTAGTCGTTTTTTTTCTCTATTGTTTTATTTTATAGTTTTTGTTCTTTTTTATTTTGAGCAATATCACTCTTCTTGCGAGACTCCAGTTATTTAAATAAATAACTAAATAACTTTGTTTTCTGTCGGGTTGTTGTCTCAGATATTAGAGCGTCACCCTGTATAGAAGAAGAAAACGAGCTTGAGTCACTGCTGAGCTCAGATTAGCTGCGTGAGTTAAGGCGTTGGTCCTAATAAACTCTGTCACCTTTGAGTTCTGGGTTCGATTCTCATATGGGCAACAAGAATTTATTAAATACATTAATGTCTGAATGATACATTCCGATCCTGGCTTGAAAATAGTGATAACCTGCCCCGATTAGCCTAAGTAGCACAAATTGGACGTTAATAAATACTATGTTTTAAATTGCAGCTTGGTTTTCAATTTCATTCTGTGCTAAATATTGAAAGCTCTTTATTTTGTTACTTAATTTCAGTAATCTATAAAGATGAAAGTCTCATTTTACACCGTTCGTATAAAGGTAATTACTTTTGTAGGTCAGATTTCCGATTGATATAGATTCCTACAAATTAGGAAATAGGATGAAAACGCTTCGAATTCCTAAGTCTTGTGAGAGAATTTAGATTGTGGTTCCCTTCCGTTTTATCGACTAGGGCCGACCTGTTGTAAGGAGCTCAAGGCTCTGCTTTCGGCTGGGGTCAGCTGCTTTCAAATCATCAGCGTTGCGATAAAAATCGACCTTGAGTCTCTGAATTTTGGTAATTTGTGTTACAACTGTCATGTCTATTTTATAGTATATTGCTTTTCCAGTGGGTTGTGTTTCATTGTGTTTTTCGAATTTTTCTAAGGTTACAAACGCACATAAATCATTTATATTTACCTGTTAATGCTCTAGGGGTCGCAATTTTTGAGTTTGCTACCAAACTCGATATTTAAAAATTTTATGTAAAAAGGAATAACAAGTTCGTTAATGGCAAAAATTGGTCCAGTTGAAGGAGGGAATTTCGAAAATTTGAAATATCTCCGTTACTCCAAGTCGGATCGAAAAATTGTTCATTACTAATCTTCTTACAAATTAAATTACTTTAAATATTGTTATATAAATTCTTTTTCTCCCTCAAATATTATCCGAAATATTTGCATTTTTTTTAATTTTCAGCCTTCAAGCCCCACTTATTTGTCATCGAACGTTGTGAATAAGCCAACATATCATGAACCGCCTTATTTCCAGCTGAAATATTGTATTCAAAAAATATTTTTTAGATGGGATCCTTGAAAATACATTGTTAATAATAGTATTAATTAATGATGTCACGTTGATCATATTTGCATATATCTCTCATATTAATGGTCCGTTTAAATCAATATTCGGAATTCAATTTTTGAGTGAAATGTTTTATGTCCTTTTGAGAAAATCTGCATTTTTTTTTCATTAAGCAGGATTAATTTTTTTTTCTTATGAGTGTTGGCAATGCTAAGATTCACTTGAAAGGCTCTAACCAATAATTAAAACCGTTACCTGCGTTACCTGAGCAGATTTCCCAAATGCGCCACGTATTTGCGTTAATCTCAAAGCGTAAAAGTTCAATGAGAATAATATTTGGTATGTAGGCTTTAAATAAAGTGCTTCATAATATAACAGCTTGTTGTTAATATGACATGAGTAGGAGTAGGGGCTTACTGAAGGCCGAAAAATTAAAAATCCTAATATCTCGGTTAATAATCAAAATAGTAGTTAAAAACGTATATAACAATATTTATAGAACATTTAATTTGCAATAGCATTAGTTCTATACACTTTTCCTATCTGACGTATAATAACGAAGATATCTTGAAATTCCTCCCCTCTAAACCCCCTTCCCCCAGTCCGATTTCAGCTTTCTTAAAATGCTTTTACATCGAATTAATGGTAACGATTAAACGAAAATTGCGACCGCTAGAGCGGTAACAGACTATATAAATATATATATGTATAAATATAATTTTGAACGGAACTCTTTTTCGTCATTTAGTAGGTAGGATCGATGGACATTTGAGGAGCATTTTTGAAAATCGCGTCATGAGTACAACCTATATAGCTGATTTCCCTGAAGGAGAAATCTGCTGAAAACTGTACTGACAGGCCAGAGTGGCTGTATTTTAGTTTTCAGTAGAAATATTTTATGCTTTCTCTTTCTTTATAGTATAAAAGAAATCTTTTCCTAGCTTTATAATTTCCTTTATTCAACAAATTTTGCTATATCTAGCATAAATTTCCATTTCTCATTAACAATATCGTTTATAAGAGGTTCGCGTGACGTTTCAATAGTTGATGGCTTGTGCTAAGTTCTCTCTATGGAGGTATAAACATCAATAGAGCAGCCTTAGTCCAGATTGGGGTCAACCATTCGCCTAGATTCTGTCTTAATTAAATGCTTGTTTGTCGCTCTTGTTTTCCTCGGCCGAGAGTTTCCATCGATTGTTGGCATAGTTTGGACGGCTTCGCAACTTGTTATTAAGTTGCTTGTTACACTGCCTCCCGTTCATCTACTATGTAAATTGCTTCGGGAGAACATGATATTTTCACATCATCTCTCTCAGATTTCTTGGACCGGTGGAATCCGTAGGATCAGCTACTTTTCCTTCGTTTAGTCTTGTACTATGTCTTCTTTCCTTATCTACAGATATAAAGTATATACAATCTCTGGTAAATTTAGACTTTTCAAGCAAATATATTTGATGTATTTCCTATACTGCTACTCGTTTGTGAATTTATCTATTTTAGTTCTTAAACTTGTAAGTAGTCTTAATTTAAGAATTTATTTATTGAAAACCATAATAGTGATAACTAGCATGAATAAATCGCTTTGAACCGTGGAATCCGATGTACAAACGAGTACAAGTAACAATGATTACATACTGTTGATTTGGTTAAAGTTGTGCGTTGAACTAAATAGAAATTCTGTCCTAAAGAGCCTCTGAGTTTATTTTTAAGTTGTTTATTTATTTATTAACGTCCACCTTTTGCTACTGTGGCTAATTGGTGCGGGTTATTTACAGGTTACCACCCTGTTCTAGCCATGGTGGGACTAAAGATTTTATTTAATGAGTTCGTCACTAAATAAATTCCTATTTGCCCAGGCGGGAATCGAATCTAGGTTTACCTTGAAGATTAAAGCCAACGCTTTAACTCACATGGCTAACCTGAGCCCCAAATCTTAAATTAAAATATACGTTCGTTAACGGTCATTTCAAGTTATAAAGCCAGTGGCTACTGATGGTAGCTTGCCAGCTTAAAGTTATTTTTTATCATTAATGGAAGTTAGCCTTTATCTGAAGTAACTACAATTGAATGACATTTCGACGACTACAATTGCGTCATGAGTACGACCTCAATAGCTGATTTCCCCTAAGGGAAATCTGCTAAAAATACTTCAGAGAACGAAAGAAAACTTGTCAGACCACTGCACTAGAAGACGAATTGCACACTCATTCCTGCCCGATAGCTCTCAGCACCTGTCGAGCTCATATTGTTGAACGTTACAGTGAACAGTAGATATGAAAACTTTTCGGCTAAGTCCTTGAATGATAAAATATTACATGCAAACAACCAGTCCAAGACACTAGTTTAAATATATGATATTGATTTTCAACTTTAACAACAAAACTACCAAGTGCACAAGAAACTTTAAATTAATCTCTTAAAACGCCTCAATGTATTCAAATGAATTTTTCTGGTCTCAAGTTGCTCCTATTATTACTATTATAGTTTTATTTTTCGGTAACTGCTCCTTCTTTTCATTTTTTTAAAATTCATGTTAATTTCTGTTGAATTACCCAGTGCAGGTGCTTCCTAGTTTTTATGCTTAGGTAAGTTCCGTTACAGCTTTATCATCTGCCTTGTCATTAATGAAATAGATCATGAAGACTCCATATTCATTACCCGAGGAGGTTCCACCTGTTCCTTGGCTCCTGACTGCTGTTGCCAAGGAGTGAGAGGAATTTAGGCCGTTCCAGAACCGGTCACATCTACTCTACGGGTTCACCAGTTCGGTTTACCTCTTTGCCTTCGTGTCAACCTCTTTTCGAGACCATGAAACCTGTTAACAAAATCCAATTTTGGTTGTACCTGTTCATGATTACTTGTAGATATACGGTCAAAAGAAAATCTGTAATTACTTTACTAAGAGCCTTAAGTGTAAATATATTTTATAATTATAATTACATAGCTTTCTAACAGTATTATTTATCAATTATAATGTTTTAATTCATGGACCTCTTAATCAAACAATTCTAGCATATTGCTATATGATATTAGTTGCGCCACACATCAGTTAACGTTTTATTGATATGTTAAAATCTTATAATACGCCAATGTTTTTAGAAATGAAATATTACATTTGTAACCTAAAAGATCCCGTGCATTTTTGTCTAACATTTCAGTAATTTTTTCTGTACAAATGATTAATCCTATCAGATTTTAATATAGTTATTTATTAGTAACTAATTGAGTTTATTGTTTTACTTATTTTTCTCAATCTCGAATTCTTAAGGATGACCAATAGAATTCCATTCTGGAAAAAAAAATATTAATTGATAATGCGAGTATAATAACAACGTATCGAAGGTCAGTTTAATCTCGACTAATTGTTAAAACAGTAAATGATGTCCTCAGTATTTCCAGATTTATGAAGTTGTAGTATGAATTTGAGTTTTTCAATTTCCTGAACGACGAAAATATCTATCCAAACATTTAATTGGAGTGTACTTATTTTGCGGTGCTTCATATCTCGAAGGACCAGGCCTTTCCGGTCATTCCCCGTAGTTGTCAGACGTCTTTTCTAATTATGGATCCCCAAAGTTAGTACGCATTTTCTTCAGATCACTAAACTAGCTTATTGCTGAAGCTGCTTGTCTGCTACCATTTTGTTAAACATGTTCCCACACCCACAATCAAATTAAATGTACTATAAATATTCTTATACACATTTATTCTCTATCTTGAATATTAACCGAGAATTTGCTTTTTTCAGTTTTTAGCCTTCAGAAAACCCCTCCCACTTCTACTCATGTTACATAAACAATACTCTATTATATAATAAACCACTTTTTTCGAAGCTTAAATGCCAAATATTGTTTTCGAGAGACCTTTATTATACGAGATACGCACAAACATGTTCTGTTGATCCCCCCTCCCGTCTTTAGATCTTTGGCTACTATAAGTTGACTGGTTGAGATACAAATTATTCTGATTCATTATAAATTACAGTACTAGATATAGTAAATAGTATTCAATAAAATTAATAGATTATATTCGGATATGTTTCAGTAAATGTATTTCTTTCCGGTGAAGAATTTCTATCTATGTGTTCATCTGTGAGAGGTTGGCAGACCTTTTTGTTTACAATTCATACGCTTTCCGTTGGGAGGTTATTAAAATTTACTGAAATATTTCTCATTACTGTTTGTATTTATTCACTTAATATTTATAGTGGTGTTAAGTGTTACCAGTATGTAGATTTATCTATTGCAAAACTGCACGAGGGAAATCTCTCAGCTCCTGCGTGACGGGCTTTTGCTTTAGCGTTTCTTCTGATCCACCGCTGGTGCTGCTTCACGTATTTTTCGCTAGGTTTTTTCTTTCTCCCGTTTCATCTTTCCTGAGAACTTTTCATATCCCCAATAGAAGTCACATGAAAACCACGAGGGTAGTCAAACATTTTTACTTCCTTGTATGAAGTAAAGAAATTGAAAATTTCATTTTTCAGATTTCTACGGAACTATCCGTTTTGACCTTCGTTGAACACATTTTGGATAGTTTGGGCGTGACTTCTGTATATCTTTTAACTTAATAACGGCTAGCCTTAGAATAATGAAATCGTATATTTGTAATTATTGTTCCCATTTGATAAAAATCTCTCAAGTGAGGGGATGTTTAGTGGTGGGTGAAACTAAAATTCAAATTGTTCCGTACATGTAGGAAAAATTGTATAGGGCTTTTATTTTTTATTATTAAAACATCTACAAACTATGTTTTATGGCATTTTGGATCGGATGCATTATAATGGAGATATCATGAATCTCTTTCCAATTAAATAATTTCAAATGACCATAAATGAAATGCAAGCAAAAAAAATCTGCTTTTAATTCATTTGATCACCAGGTCAATATTCTGAAGGTAATGTATTGTTACTTTTTCATGAACAATAAAATCTTACTGCCTTCCGGGTAGAAGAACTTCAACTTAAATACTCCCAGCTTTCCCAGCCTTACGTAGTTCAGTGAGAATCTTGTTAATGGATTTAATTTATATAATAACAGTAAATTAAACTCAACCTGAAGTAAATTAAGTATTTGAAGGTCTTTGAACCCACACTATAACAGACATCATTTGTACAGAAATTATTTTTATCATACATAGCTCCTGGATTTTACTTCAGAGGTTTTTGGGCTGTACCTTTTCTTTTATCAGTTGATTTTATTTTCTGTTGATCCTCAACCACGTTCCTGTATTCGGTGGTTGCACTTACGCCATGCTTTACATTTTTTTCTTTTAATATTGCTAGCGACTGGGCTTCAAGGGACTTGTTCTTTCTTTCATTGTCGACCTATCGTTTCCTAAGGCTCAGTTTTTATTTTCAAAGGTTTCTATTCACAGCTAGATTACTTTTCAATTTATTTTATTTAACGTGGCACTTCATCCTCTTTAAATCGTTCTGGTTCACAGAATCCCCCACGTTTAACGGCAGCAGTTCTGATAAGATAACCGGACTATGATAAAACAACCGCTGGAGCCGAACCCAGTAGCCGTAAAAAATAAAGCTAACTACGAAAGAAAGGGCTTGATCACTTTAGTTCATTATATATATGCGCCCATATCTTGCAAATATGGTTAGCATATTATTGACTATATTAGCAAGCCTAATAACATTGGTCCTGATTTTTGCAATAGAAAAAGTAATAACGGAAATATTATGAATTTTCGAATCCTCCCCTCTTGACCCCCCCCCCATCCGAATAAGCTCAATGAAGTTACTTGGCAGCTGGTCTTTTGATATGTTCTTATTAACAGAAATTATTACAGCATCTAAGAGTTATTATTAATCAATTTGATGGCTAGTAATTTAGTCCCCCTTGGCTGCCTGCGTGTAAATAAGACTTCTGCCTGCTGAGAATGTTGCACTAATTGCATTGTGCAAGTTGGAGCGGGGAGTGACTATATGCAGCCCACCAACAGACCGAATGAGTCACTGCCAAGGTCAGCAAGGGAATCAGCAATACAAGAAATGCAAATTAAATTCATCAACAATACCAGTGATTAGCATTCGTTAATTAGCTTATCTCTGTGTGCATATATATATATATATATATATATATATATATATACATACATATATACACTTCTATTTCTGATGCATTGTCCTACAATTGACATGATTAACTGATATATTAAATACAAAATTCAATTTTATTTACTGCATTTTTTTCAAATGAGCAGCTAATATGACATTATAAAAAAAGTCCGTCACACAGGGGCTGCGTAAACTAAGCAGATTTCCCACGAAAAGTTTTACAATAGAGAAATCTGCCTAATAACAACTGTAGTAGTAAGAAACCTCTAAACCTAAAACATTATTTAGGGCGTAATAACCCAGTAGTTTCTAGCCCCAAAAAACAGTTAACCTAACCTCTAAACCTATTCACGAGGGACGAATATTTATGGAAACGGCCGCCAGAGCTCTCGGCAGAAAGTCCGAACAGCCTACTGGTGACCACACGCAGAATACAAATGCAAATATCTCGGTTAATATTCAAGATACAGATTAAATGTATAGAACAATACTTATAGTACATTTAATTTGCAATAAGATTTATTCTATACAATTTTTCGATCCAACGCATAATAACGGAGATATTTTGAATTTTCAAAAATCTCCCCCTCTAAACCCCCCGTCCCACTGGTCCGATTTCAGCCATGAACGAACTTGATCTTCCTTTTTACATAAAATGATTAAATTCCGAGTTTGGTAAAGATCAAACAAAAACTGACCTCATTTTCGTCATCTCCTGGGTAGGATCGATGGACATTTGAAGAAATTTTTCGAAACTCGCATCATGAGTACGACCTCAAGTATTTGTACTTTCTTGTACAAACTGAAGGAATGATTATAATAATAAAAAAAAATAAAATTCGTTTCCAAGATTCAAAGTAATTATCCTGTTTGATCCTCCCTGAATCCATTTGGAGTAGATACTTCATGATGCCTGTACTTATATGTATCAAAGTTGAGACTACGTAGAACGGATGTAATGTCTAGTTGTACACTTTCCATTTTGATTGCAATCGACTTAGGGGTGAAGATTTTAGAGGAGATCGAAAATAAGAGATGAGAAACTCCTCGGAATCTGTTATGAGATATTTGTAAGGAATTCCATAAAAATTATTTATGTTTCTTAGAGCAGCAAATCAAGCCATGTAACATTTACCCTCCGACGTTCCATTTGCCACACTCAATAGCGCACTAATTCCTCAAAAATCACAAATTAGGTATCTAGGACTCACATTAGACAAGCGACTAACTTGGGAAGCCCATATCTCATAAAAAAAAAAAAAGAATTGAATCGACGGTACAGACTTCTACTAAGAATACTTGACGACAAATCTAAACTATCACTACGCAACAAATGACTGATTTATACGACAGTAATCAGACCAACATGGACATCAGACTTGAACTTTGGAGTTCCACCAAAACCATCAAATTCCTACAAAATCCAAACCCTCCAATCCAGAATACTCCGCAAAATTACAGATTCCCCATTTGACGTATCCAATTTAACTCTCCATAACGACCTCAACATTCCTTTTGTCCATACCCTCGCAAAATCCCGATATCAGAAATTCCACTCTCTCCTACCTCCACATCCTAATCCTCTAGTCGAATCACTTTCATCTACCCATATTCCAGAAACCCTAAAACGACGTCTGAAGCGTAAGTGGCCAAGAGATCATCTCGTGTAGTACAATATAACTCCATAATACAACCCAATGTTCCCTCCATTGTGGGTATTGTCAATGGACAACTTCCCACCTCAAGTCAGTAATCAAGCCATTCTTATTATCTTTCATACCATTTACTTGAAATTTTTAAATATGTTGTTGCAAATAAACGAATAAATATTAAAAAAATAAGTTTCCTTGTACGATAATAGTAGTACAAAAGGGTTACATCTTACATCTTGAGGTACGTAAATATTATGTTTGCGAGTGTTCTTGAGTGGGTGGATGGCAGCCATGTTGTCTATTAGAGAGAGAGTGAAAAATCTGAATTCAATTGGTGTTTTTGACCTTAACATTAAACAAAATATATACAAATAAATAAATGATATTTACTGTCGCCCCACTTAGACAATTATAAACTACATTTTGTTTTGCGTTAGCTGAATGAATATGGTTTAGCTGATGTTTATAGTTTAATATCATTAATAATGATCCAATAGTTCACTAAATAATCTGGTCATATGCATTTACTTGACCTCAAACAACATATAAATAAAACTTAATGTATTTATACTTACCAGCTTAAATAAATTAAAATTTCTTCAATGATTTCAAACCATTAGTCTTTTAAAATCAATATTTTATTTTATTTGTTACTGATATCTATTATTTTGTTTCAGGTATGTACTTTTGCACCCATAATATTTGCTGCCACGTAAGCATTGATTGTAGTAATTGTTTCCTTATTATCTAGTTCTGACAAATGCCTTTACTAAATTTATACATTGTGTGAATGAAACTTAATATCGCGTGCTTAAATTTCGTTAATCCTTTCTTGGGCCGACCGTAGAACAGGACTGGCCCGAGAGCTCTTTGGAAGATACGAACCTGCGCCAACAACATCAGTTAATTCGAAATACACATCAAACCACGCGGTTGTAACAAAAACAACTTTTATAAATCAGAAAAAAAGAAGCTCGTAAATACCTCAAATAAAATACGTTACCTAACGTAATGATGAGAACATATATATGAAAATATATCTTTACTGATTATACGAGTAACTTCCAAACACGGCACCGGAGTCTTTACAGATTTTCCTTAATGGAAATCAGTTATTGAGGTTGTACTCGTGACGTGTTTGTCTAAACATTTACACAAATGTCCCGCGATCCTACTCCAGACGAAAAGGAGGTCCGTTCAAAAATATATATATATATATATATATATATATATATATATATATATATATATATTAACGCTCTTGCGGTCGAAATTTTGGTTTGATCGTACATAAATAAATATTTTATGAAAATATAAAAATCAAGTTCGTTAACTGCTGAAATCGGACCAGTGGGTGTCATTTGGGGAAACTTTTAAATATTTCCATTATTATACATCGGGTAGAAAAATTTTATAGAAACAATCCTTTTTCAAATGTAATGTTCTATACATGTTGTAATGATAGTTTTGACAAAATAATACTTTGCAATACGTATATCCTTTCTGAAACACCGGGTAACCTGCACAGCTTATTCTCTGTACTTCTCAGCTGTAATGGGTACTTGCTGTGCAATTATCACCATTTTCTAAAATGCGTAGTAACCTAGTTGTATATGTATACATATAAAAAATTCTACTAAATACAGTATGCTATATGGGCTTGAGGACCACACTTCATCCGTACTGAAATCACACGGAGCATTAATGCATTTCTTATTCTATTCCATATTATTCTTTGAGTAAGAACTTTTTGCAAATAAGAGCTGAAATATAAGATGGGTACGCTTAGTAATATATTGGCTTATAGTGGAAGTTACACGAGTAGGCGTGAGGTATTTTTCATCACATGAAATGAAAATATAAAAATATCTACTCTAGTATTCGAGGAAGAGCATAAAGTATAGTACAACAATTACTATATATTATTATGATACCCATTCCTCTTCGTCCAATTTTAGATATATACTAAATCTATAATTTATATATATATATATATATATATATATATATATATATATATATATATATATATATATATTCAGTTTCATAATATATATAGTTAGTTTTGAACACACCTCATTTTCGCCATCTTTGGGTTGGATCGATGGATATTTAACGACATTTTTCGAATATCGCTTCATGAGCACGACCTCAATAGCTGATTTCCCCTGAGAGAAATCTGTTGAAATGAAGATAAGCATTAGATATGTATCGATAAGAAAGTAAGGTTCTCGTGGCTACGATGTGCGCTGGGCGTAGCTGGCCGAGGACACCGGTGGGCGGTCTCCCAGGCAATTGTGCAAGCCGTGCGCTATACGCTCCAAACATCTGCTCAATTGCTCTCGCCAATACTTCGTTCTTAATACTCGTTATTTGCTTCTTTGACATATGTATCTCCTTCACACCTGCTCTGTGTCTTAAATTGTTTTCATAATTCCATGCTGTGGTCCACTCGGGGTTTCACTTCTGTTGAGTCGATTACGTTCAGCTGCTGCTGTTCTACCCATGACGCGAGCATTTATTTGCAATGTTCTTCAAAAGTATATCGATTCCAACTTAGTACATAACAAAAATGAGGAACTTTTAAACTTGTATTGTCGCTGTATCTACTGGCTGCTCTTAGTGATTTTATCAGTAAACACTGACAACTGATTTTAGAGGATTTTTTATTTGCTGACAGTTTCGGGCAACCCCCTTCAGCGCTGAACAATGAAACGAAAAATATATAAAATATAAATATACAATAATGGATATACAATATAAATATAAATATACAATTTCGTTTCATTGTTCAGCTCTGAAGAAGGGAGCCAACGGTTGCCCGAAACTGTCAGCAAATAAAAAATCCTCTAAAAGAAGAATTTAGAAAACTTTATTAGCCGAAACCCAACTATCACCTACTACTTTGAATTATAATAACGGCTAACAATGAAACTGATTGATAAATAATTATTAAGCATGATCTAACTTCAGGATGTAACACAGTTTTAATCTCACTTGATTTACTCAGCTCTCTTAATGAGTTCGCACTATCTGTAAACTTTTAATTTTGGAGTGAAGAGTTTTTATAAATCGCCAGAACAGAGGATTTTGCCTGATTAATCAAAGTGATGACTTCCCGGTCTTGAATGACTCGCATTAATCAAAGCTGTATGACTCATTCACGAAGTTTATCGTTTGACAAGGAAAAAAAAAATTATTCAACTCATTAAATGGTTGCATTCATTACTGGAACTGTTAGAGAGTCTTCCTTCAGTCAATCGACTCCATTGCTAGTCGACCATTAAAAAAGCCATTAACTTTTATTGTTGGCTCATGGTATTTAAATAGTCTCTGCATCTTCTTATAGTGATGAGAAACTCCTTGTTGTCTGACTGTTCGGCTTGTCATATCTGTATGCACGTTAGGAGTGACGGCCGTATAACATCAAACTTTGAAGCTATCGTAGAAAGTCGATTTGTACGCCTTTATAATGTTATTCTGTTGTAGGCTGACTATAACACAGAGAATAGACCTTGTCTTCACGCAACTAATTTAATTTTGCATGGGCCCTTTTGAAAAAATAAAAGTATTACATATTGTAAAGTTTAAATTTCATGTTTTAATGTTATCAAATACATACTCCTGTTTTATTTGTTTCCTCGTTCCTAATGAAAGAAAATATTTACTTAGTATTTACATTAATAAATCGACCAAAAACCAAAGTGTGTTTACAGCAATGATTAGTAAATATAAGTCAGTATCTAAAGTTTTCAGGGTCATGTTCATTCTATTTTAATTATTATTTTTTTTTTTTTAAATGTTAACATTTGTTTGATCTCAAACCTTGAATGTTGATATTTAAATTTTAAACTGGCGAGCGTATGCGTTAGTTAGTGGAACGGGCCATCTGTACTACGCTTGCCCAAGTTAGTTTGCTATCGTGTTTGAACAAACGTTTTCTACAGCTGTTGTTCCAAACTTTTATTTCGAATCTTGGACATTGAGTGACTTATTTGTCTCTTTTTTTTTCTTTTGAGTTGTCAGTAATTTTACGTTGCCCATAAGCTGATATATAATGTAGGGGGGTCATTCATAACCTTAAACATCAAATATTGTTTTCAACGGACCTTTAGTTTGTGAAATACATCGAAATATGTTACGTGTGACACAGTCATGATTTACTCTAAAAATTTTATTTGATCAACGTCATACTCGATATTTGTGGGTTTCGAGGAGGGGTAGAATTTAATATATCACTGTTATGAGTTGGATTGACATTTATGTAACCAACCATGTTATAAGCTTAATTTTGCAAAACTGTTAATTTTTCCATGTTTTCTGTAGTTCGTATATTACGCGAGTTATTTGCATTACTCAGTTCTAAGCTTTGAGTAACTCATCCAATTTTCACTTTAATTAACTGAGTCGTAAATCTATTATTGTTCACTAAGTGAGAAATGGAATATGAGATGTGACCACCAGCGAGTTTCTGGAGCCATTGCGTGGTGGGCATTTTTGACTCATCAAAATCCAGGAATACTTTGGTTAAAACGGAAAAGGGTTGCATTAACTAAACAGAGTTCCCACGTGCGTCACGTATTTGCATTTATCTCAAAACGTAAGCGTTCTATGAGAACAATATTTGGCATTTCGGTTTCAAATAAAGTATTTCATAATATAACAGCTTATTGATAATATTACATGAGTAGGAGTGGGGGTTTACTGAGGGCTGAAAACTAAAAAAATGCAAATATCTCCGTTAATACTAAAGATAGAGAATAAATGTGTATAACAATATTTATACTACTTTTTATTTTGTGAAAATTGGTTGTATACAATTTTTGGATCCGACGTCTGTTTTTTTTCTATTTTCGAAATTATGGGGGAGATATTACCTCCGTTTTTACGCGTCGTATCTAATAATCGTATAGAACAAATCTTATTGAAAATGTAATATTCTATAAATTTTGTTATGTAATTATTTTCTAAATATTGAATATTAACCGAGATATTTCCATATTTTAGTTTTCGGGCATGAGTAAATCCCCACTCTTACTCATGTTATATTTACAAAAACCTGTTATATTATGAGCCATTTATTTGAAGCCTAAATATCAAATATTGTTCTCATTGAACTTTTACGTTATGATATAAATGCAAATACGTTACGCACGTGGGAAATCTGCTTAGTTAACGCAGCCCCTGCGTGACGAACTGTTTTTCAACTCGGGATGTAACATTATTTCTTGTGGTGGTTTAAATGGTCCTGGAGACGATGGTAGATTGAGCCGAGTATGATATAATCAAACGGTGACTAGGATCACTATCGGAGTGATTTGGTAACAGATCCTGGGCTAAGAGGGGTCGGTTATTGGGCTAGTTATGCAAAGGCAGCACCCTCCGGCTACTTCCGCACTTGCCGCCCTTAATTGCGGTTTGCGCCAGGTTCCTCCTTAATCTGTTATTAGGTCGTTACCTGTGATCTAGCCCCGATATGGGACTCAGAAACCACCATTAATGTTTATAGTCGGACTCACAGTTTGGTCACGGTTTTAGTTGCTAGTCGTTATGATTAATTTGGTGCTGACTTTTATCGCTTGCAGTCCAAACTAAACTACAGAAGTTTTGTAGCTGGTTAAAGTACTCATATCATTTTAAAATGCAATTTGCTCATCTAAGATACCGAAAAGTCCGTCACGCAGGGGCTGCGTTATCTAAGCGGATTTTCCTCTTGCTGGAATGACACAATGGTCATCTGCTCTGTATTTCTCGCAAAGTAAGACGCCTATGTAACTAGAAATTGAAGAAGTCGTTCAGAGACTCAGTTACTCAAAGAAAAACATCGAAGAGTAGAAGTGGGGGGGGCGTTCCAGAAGACTGAATAAATATAAATGTCATTTACTCCTTTCATATTCAAGATAAGAAAAAAATGTGTTTAGGAAAAATTGAAGGTAACATTTTTGTTTAATTTGATTGGTCCTATGACTTTCTCAATCCGACTCATAAGTACTGAGATATTTAGAATTTATGGGCTTTCAGTCATTAAGCAGTAAATAATCGTGTGCAATATAATAATAAACATCCCATAATAAATGTCCCAATAAACATTTTTCAGCCAAGAACAGAAAATTGATGTAATCACAGAACGTATTTGATCATTTCATACATTAGGTTTATTTATAACCCAAAATGGGGGTTTGCTGAAAATGAATAAAATACATATATTACTGTTGAAATAAGAGATAGAGAAGATGTAAACGAATCAAAATTTATAGAACAACAAAACTGCTTATATACAATTTTTCTTAGTTACGGACAACCCGAACTTAAATAGGAGTTTCGATTCCCCCTCCCAAAAACTCCCGATCACATTTCACCCAATACCGAAACTAATTATTTTAGTTTTTGTAGCGATGTCTCTGTAATTACACTTGAATACTTCTTCACATTATGCTACTTTAAAAGCCTTAAGAAAATCATACGTGGAATTTATGCTGGAAATATTTTAAGAAATGGTAATTAAGACTTCACTTTAAAATTACGATATTCTGAATAGGGGTTTAATGACGACCTTTCAGGAGAGCCTCATTTAATCCTATAGATTTTATCTATCTATCTATATATATATACACACACACACACACACATATATATATATATATATATATATATATATGGCACAAATGATTCAACCGAACTAAAAGAAACTCCGTATGTGATTTGGTATTAACACCTTCCTGATTATTAGCTTTATTAAAATTTCGAGGTACGAACAGGAGTGGGGGTTATAAGGGAGGCCTGAAATATATAAATCGCGATATTTCGTAACTTATTCATTTTTCGGCAAACGTGCATATAATAAAAGTTGTTTGTTTTGTTATTTAAAGTAACTTTTGCCGTATAACGAAGTTTTTATGAGGTATACAGGAAAAACTGCAGAAGGGGTGAACAGTGTTTATAGGACGCGAAAGACTAAATCGATATCAACGTAACTCCGTATTTTTGACTATTAATAATATGATAATGTTATATATAAAAAAAAATACATTTACAGGAGACGGGTAATATTAAAATATTGTGTATTTTGTAGAATTAAGTTCATAACAAATACTTTTATTATTAACATATCCCCAGCACGCCGGTCTCGTGTGTAAAGCTTAAGCATTGAGATGGGAAAGGGTAAAAAATATTGTACAAAGTAAAGCTCAAAAAAGGAAAAAAATACCATTATCATTCAGCCTCAAATGATTTCCCGGGAAAGCCGGGTACCTTAGCTAGTCTTCTTATGTACAAAAAGGAATGTTTGTTTGTATGTCCTTTATAGAATCGTAAACGGCTGAACCGAATTTTATGAAACTTGGTATGTATATTACTACTAAAACAGGTTGTTTCTGCCTATATTAATATTCTCTGAGACAAACAAGAATGGGGGTTATAGGGGAAGCCTGATATTAAAAATAGCGATATTTCGTCCCCTATTGGTTTTTCGGCACATCACAAAAGTTGTTTATTTTGTTTTTTAGAGTATCTTTTGTAATATACCGTTTTGTCGTATACCGAAGTACAATTGAGTTATACGCTAAAAACAATAGTGGGAGCCAACAATTTTATATGGCACAAATGACAACCTAATTAAACGAAACTCTGTATGTGATTTGGTATTAACACCTCCCTGATTATAAGTTATATTAAAATTTCGAGGTACGAACAGGAGTGGGGGTTGTAAGGGAGGTCTGAAATTAAAAATAGCGATATTTCGTTTCCTATTGGTTTTTCGGCAATTATGCGCATAGCGAAAGTTGTTTATTTTGTTATTTAAAGTAACTCAGCCTCAAATGATTACCGGGTACCTTAGCTAGTAGAATATAAACTTTGGGACTTCTATCGCTTTGACTATTACAGAGTACGGTTTCGTTTTCAATGATCATCTCTGCGGCATTTCAAGCCTATGAGGTCATTATCGGGATCGTTATCAAATTACAGTCTGACAGAGAAACCAATGAAAAGCACTTTCTCATTCAGCGCTCAAAAGCCCTTTCCTCCGCTCTCCGGGCTATGTAAATATTCAAAGCATAATAGGTCAAAGAGCCCGCAATTGTTGGTAACATCTGTTTTGCTCTTTGTGCAGGGACAAGGGCGTTTGGACGTCTACGATGCTGAAGAATAGCTTTTTATTCAAACTATTAGTTCAACATGACTATTACGGAATTTACCTTCTATATTGGTGTTGATTTACTTCCGGAGTAAACGGTTATACTTTCATTGAAATGGAGTTTTGTAAATCACATTTAGGCGTGGACCAAAGGGAAAAAAAAATCTTTTTAATAAGTTATTTATTATTTCCTGTAGAAAAAAGTTGTTGTGTTGAGCAGTTGAAATGCAAGGGGCACTCAAGGTGTGACTCAGATGTTCGACGAACAATCGAATAAGTAAAAGAGGGGTATTACAGTTGGCTGAACACAAAAAACAAATACAAATAACTCTTATTATTTGAGTTACGAAATTTTTTTTATAGAATTGTAGATTATTAAATGTACAATAAGCTTGGTTTTACAACACTTTTCGGTGCGTCTCATAATACCTGAGATATTTTGATTTTCCAATCTCAACCTCCTCTCCTCCCTTTAATTTTAGCCTTTTTTTAGACTTTGATCTTTAGTGTTCTACTGTACTGTAATGCCTAGTGTGGTATTGAAAAATAAAAATGTTAATTGACCGTAAAAAAGAATATTTGGTTTTAGCAGATTTCCCTTAAGGGAAATCCGCTATTGAGGTCGTACTGATGACGAGAGTTTTGAAAAATTTCTCCAAATGTCCATCGATACTACCCAGAAGATGACCAAAATGAGGTTCGTAGACAATTTTATATATATATGAGTGATTGAGATAAAACTGATTCTGATTCATTACAAATTACAACAATAGCTTTAGTAAATTGTTTCCAATAAAATTAATATGTTATATTCAGATATATTTCATTAATTGTTATTATTAAATGTGGGCGGTTAGCGGACGAGAGTGAGTTTCCCGCCAAAAGCTAGTTCGGCCGTTTCTGTAACTCTTCGGCTCTCGTATGGAGATTTCTCTATTGTATAAATTTACGTGAGAAATCTGCTTAGTTTACGCAGTCCCTGCGTGACGGACGTTTCAAGTTTGGAATATGTCGTTCGCCTGTATATTGGCTTATGACATTCTATGTGTAGAGGCGGGGGATTACTAAAGTCTGAAAATAAAGAAATATAAATACATTTTAAAATTAAAAGTATCTTGAAATATAATTTTCAGCTCACACGGGCTTCGTGAGGTTTAGAGGGTAAAATGAGATCAGTAGCGGATGGTAAATCATCATGTGGGAAATCTGCTTAGTTTACGCAACCCCTGTGTGACGGACATTCTCATTTCCTAGGTCAATGGAAGTTTGGAAGATTTTTTTTTAAAAATCGGGCCTCGAGTAGAACCTGAATAGGTGATTTGCCAGGAGGGAAATCTGCTAAATGCAGTGTTCTCTAAGGAGGACTTAAGGTGCATTGTTGTGTGGCTGAGGGGGTTGTTGCCTACGTCAGCTGGGTGTATCCTTGGTAACCCACCCCCTCGCTGTAACTACTCCCGCTCTGCTTGAGTACCTTCGCTTTAGGCTTTGTTTCACCCTAAGCCTATAAGCATAGGGACCAGATGGCCATCTTTTAGGCGACACTTCTTTTCACTCAAGGCTAACTTATTTGTGGAACAGCCGCGTTTTTTTTTTTTTTTTGCTATTCAGCGTTTATTCAATCTTTGGGACGGATTGTGTTTGCTCGCCTGTAATTGAGTACCGAAGGAGTAAAATATGGTGATTGACGGTTCGTCCAAAAGAAAATGGCTCACTTCGTAATTCGGCTGAATACTAAACAAGAAGTTTCGTTTAGAATATGTAATTCTTTTTTATTTGTTTTAAAATTATGGAGGAATCTTTAACTATTTGCATGGAGAGCAGAGTATTTTTTTCCATATAGAAATTCCCTCTACAAACACGAAGGGCACATTGTTTTGAGATCAAACCTGGGACATCCAATATGGTTGTCCTTCACATCTATCTGACGGCTCTATACTGTGAGGGCTACGAACTGATAGCTGTGGACTACAATTGGCATTCTAGTCTATGGAATACTAACTGGCAGTACGTTGTTTATTGACTACAATTAGCATTCTAGTCTATGGTATACTAACTGGCAGTACGTTGTTTATTGACTACACTTGGCATTCTAGTCTATGGTATACTAACTGGCAGTACGTTGTTTATTGACTACACTTGGCATTCTAGTCTATGGTATACTAACTGGCAGTACGTTGTTTATTGACTACACTTGGCATTCTAGTCGTTTCTAACTGGGAGTTCGTTGTTCATTGACTACACTTGGCGCTCTAGGGTGTGGGCTATCAACTAATAGTACATGGTTTATGGACTACAATTGGCATTCTAGTTGTTGTGTTTCTAACTTACAGTACATTATTTATTGTCTACACACTTGGCACTCTAGTGTGTAGGCTACAAACCGGTAGTTCGACAGTTTATAGACTTCACTTGGCATTCTAGTGTGTGGGCTAGTGACTGGCAATCCTTTTTTTTATGACCTACAGTTGGCACTCTTGTACACTTATGGTGAGTAGTTCATTGACTATAGTGGATTAGTCATTGACTGCATTTGGCTCCCGATTGTGTGAGCTACTCGCGTAAGTTAGTTCAATGGCTGTTATTTGGACGGACTCTAGTTTCTGGGCTGCTTGTGGTAATTTCCTAATTGACTATAGTTGACATCTGGATGTGCTGACAACTAGTAAACTGGTAGGGGATTGTTCATTGACTGCAGTTGGGACTCTAGTGTGTGGGCAACAGATGTAAGAATTTCTCATGTGCTATACTCGGCACATTACGGAGTGTGGCTAACACCCCTGAGACATAATCTCAATTGAATTCAATGATAACTGTTTGTATGAAAAATACAGTTTAACTTTTTACTGGACTGCGTTCAGAATGTCCAAAGAAAACTACCATCATCGTAACGCCGCCATCGCGAGAGTAATGGAGAACGCTCAAAGCTTGAAGAAAGAATTAGGTGGGTCTCGAAATCAAAATACCGCAAGAATAAATGAGCACTAGTAACGGTTGAAAATGGGGAGAAGTTCGGAATTAAACTCGAAGGATCTGATAAGGGGTGCAAGGGCGCCTTTGTTGTTGTTGGTCTCGCTGTTGTGGTTTGTGGCAAACAAAGGGACGAGCACAATGAGCGGTGTCTGCAAACTTTGCTCTAATCTCTGCCGACAGACATGTCTGACATTTATCTACACCAATGGGAGGAGACTCTTCCTTCTTCTCATCCTGTTTGTGAATTTACTACTTTCAAATGAGCATTTTTCCGTCAGGATTTATGTTATTATGGAAAATGGGGACTAGTTCTCTACAGGATACCACTCATTTCCAGCCAGGGTGAGTCAAAGAATTTTATTTAGCAAATTCGTCACTAAATAAATATTTTTTTTCCTACGTGGGGATTGGACCCACTTAAGATTTGATTATGTGCCAATATAGTCAGGTGCTTGAGGATTATACAATGTACTGAATGACGTTTGTAGAAAACTTATAATAATGAAAAGCCTAATATGAACGGCGTTATTTTAGCATGGTTCATACAATGGCAGCATAATCTGCCACCAAGTAACGGTTAAATAAGAGTCCCTTAACGATGTTTCTCCGATCATATCAGATTGACTGGGAGAAAGAAAATGTTTTATAAGAGGATTTTTCTTCTATCAGATAAATCAGATTCATTTAGACTATATCATTTGAAGTAAAATTGACAACGCAAATAGCAACTTGGCGTAGGGCATTTTAGCAGATTTCCCTTGAATGTTAAAAAGCCACTAACGTACTTCTGACACGATTTTCTTAAATTTTCTTCATATATCCATATATATACACATATTATCCCTATAGCGCCCGTAATTTTGTTTTGATCGTTACCAGCCTCAATATTTTAGTGTTATTCATGTAAAAGTAAGTATTAGGCTTCGTTAACGCGGGAAATTGAACCATGTGGGGAGAGGGGAGAGTAGAGTGGGCAAAATAAAAACAAAAACCTAAACCTGATATTTTGATTCAGATTAGAAAATATTAAATAATTTAATTTCATTTTATGCACAATAAAAGTTCAACATTTAATATTTTAAATTTGTTTATACATACATTTTTCGCTGACTCTAATATGAAGCGAGTTACTTGTATATTTTTCAGTCTTTTGCCAACACTCACCCTCAGTTTTACAATTTTCATTTGAGGCGCCTCCAGCACTAAGGATCTCCAATTCGTATTTATATTGGTTGCTCATTACAAGAAAAATAGAATATCAGATTTGATATAATTATTTGGGCATGTGGGAAATCTGCTTAGTTTACACAACACATGTGAGACGGACTCCTTTTTTAACAGATATATATATATATATATATATATATATATATATATATATATATATATTTGTCTGTTAACGCTCTAGCGGTCGCAATTTTTGTTAGATCGTTACCAAACTAAATATTTAACCGTTTTATGTAAAAAGACAGATCAAGTTCGTTAATGGCTGAAATCGGACCAGTGGGAGGGAGGGGGGTTTAGAGGTGGGGATTTTGGAAAATTCGAAATATCTCCGTTACCATACGTCTGATCAAAAAAGTGTATACAACCAATCTTATTTCAAATTAAATTTACTATAAATATTGTTCCATACATTTATTCTTTATCTGGGATATTAACCAAGATATTTGCATTTTTATTAAATGTAGGCGGATAACGGATGAGTGTTTCCAGCCAAAAGCAAGTTCGGCCGTTTCCGTAACAGTTCGGCACTCGTATGAAAATTCCTCTATTGTATAACTTCACGTGGGAAATCTGCTTAGTTCACGCAGCCCCTGTGTGACGGACTTTTTTTGGTTGGTTTTGCGCTGTCTGTCTGCTGTTGATTGTGTTCGACAGAACTTTAATGCTGTGCTGAGTGTGTAAACTGCGGTGTCTAATTGCCAGGAAATGGACTGCTATAATTATAGGAGAGATATCAGGATGTAACTAAATCACTATATGGCATATTCTGCTGTAGGTGTTGCTCTAATGGGAAGCAATAATTCCCTTTAAGTGATTAGATTAGGTCTCCAGCTGGAGCAAATGATAGCATATATTATACAACTCCTGTACGATTTTTCAATTTGAATGAGCAGTCTGCACATTGTTGGTTAGGCAAGTCTATTATTAATTGCATTAATTCGCTGGCTGAGTAGTACGCTCATAAATCCCGGACAGGCATTGCTCTGGCATGATTTACTCCAGCAGGAGTCCGAGCGGTTAGGTGTGACTGGATATATCTGGGCCAGAGGTCAGCTGCATAAGTCCTGCTTGTGTTCTTTGGTCAGAAATCCTTGTGCAAACGTGTTATATCCATTAATGTTTGAAAGGTTAGTAAAGTGATTTACAATGAAATATTCCGGCACTGACGCCATATTACATTGTGAGTGTGTATTTGGTTTATATTGATGACCATTCTCAAAGTAGGTTTGCCTAGAAGGTGGGTGTGTGAATCGTCTTTCACAAACCTTGCCATCCCCAAAGCAATAGAAGACAAGCATTCCTTTGTGACTGAAGATTTACTATGCTTTTGGTTTTCTGAGTGATGAGATACTAACCATATAGTATTTGTGTGTTTACGTAATAGAATAATGTGCAAGGGAATTGAATTATATTTTTACCACATTTAGAAGATTGGTAAGGTAAATCAGCTATTGAAGATGTACTCATGACGTGTTTTTCAAAAACTTTCTTCAAATGTCCATTGGTTCTACCTAGTAGATGATGGAAATATATAAAAGATATATCAATATGTTTGTCTGTTACCGCTCTAGCGGTTGCTTAAAAAGAATTATCAAGTTCTTTAATGGCTGAAAAAAAGGGAGGAATATACAAAATTCTTAATATCTCCGTTATTATGCATCGGATCGAAAAATTGCATAAAACCAGTCTTATTGCAAATGTAACGTTCTATAAATGTTGTTATGTGTAGTTTTTCACTATCTTGATTATTAACGGAAATACTTGCATTTTATAGTTTTCGGCCATCAGTAAACCCTCCCCCCCCATTTCTACTTATGTCACATTAACAATAAGCTGATATATTTTGAAGCACATTAATTGAAGCAGAAATATCAAATATGGTTCTCATTGAACTTTTACTTTTTGAGATAAATGCAAATAAGTAGCACTCTGCTTAGTTTAAGCAGCCCCTGCGTGACGGACGTGTATATTTGGCACTCTATCTCGGGCGCTATTTAACAACTGATATTGACATGACAGTTTTATGTTTCTCTAAAGCCATGATTAAATTAGGAAACTGGGCTTTTATGGACTATTTATGCACACTTAATTATCAACAATATTCTGAACCTTTGGAGCACATACCTGATTCACTTGATACATTGAGATTGTTAGTGAAGTAGTTAAAAAATTAAGAATGAATGAATTATAACATGTTCTAACGTAAATAAATTTATTCCAAGTTGGTTTTAATATTACATTGCTTCATGTATCACACTTGACTATTTCCATAACTTCCTTCTAAATCATTATTACTGTTTCTTTGATAGAAGTCAGTGCCTGTAGAGCAGACGTCATGAAATATGGGCGAGCACACATATTAGGATTAGGAGTTTAACAAGATCTGAAAGTTGGAGGGGGTAAACTTCACAAACAACGTTCTCTCCTGCTTCTTGTTAACCCTCTCTTATTAACTCGCTTGGAATTGAATTAGAGCGTGCGTAACACATACTTTCAAACATTTACGCGTAGTTTGGTTTAATAACATAAGTAGAGGTTAATTTAAATTCAAATTATTAATTAACGACCACTTTTTGCAACTAAGGCTAATTAGGACGGGTTATCTACAGGTTACCACCCTTTCCTAGCCAGGGTGGGACTAAGGATATATTTAATGAATTCCGTCACTAAATAAATTCCAATTGCCCAGGTGAGAATCGATCTCGACACTCTAGGTTTGCCATGTGAGATTAAGGTCAACTCACTTGGCTAAGCTGAGCCTCAAAGTGTAATTTAAAATTTGAAATTGGTAGATCAATGCTGCCAAATCAGTAGTTTGCTTGAAAATCGATCAGGGGCCTTTCCGTTAAACATCCATTTGTAAACTATCTAGAGATTCTGGACTCTAAAATGCTTTTGAATGTGTGTGGAAACATAATGTATAAAGGGAGTCACTCTATCAGAACATTAATCAGTCTAAAATGTTATTGCTGGTGTATACTGTTTTTGCCGACTCTAATATTAACCGAGATACTTGAATTTGTAATTTTTCGCCATTCAGTATAGTCTCTTTGTTACTAATTACAAAATAGCTATAAGCCAGTATCCAAATATTCCAACCATCAGTACGATATACAGTATTCAACTTACAAGGAGAAATCTGTGTGTGTATATATATAAAAACATAAAAAAGCCTAAATAAATATCTTTGTTACTGTGACTCGGATTGAAAAATGCTCAATCTATCGTGTTGGAAATGTAATATACTACAAATATTCTCTAACTCGAATATGGCTTTAACTCGAAAAAAACATTCTTACCTTTAGCAGATATCACTTAAGGGAAATGAGCTGTTGAGGTTCTATACTCATAACCCTATTTGCGTAACATTTCCTCAAATGCCCTAGGATCTGTCTAATAGTTCAATGATATGTAAGCGGTTTTTCAAAACTAAGGATCAAGTTCGTTAATGCCTGAAATCTGGCCAGTAGTGAGAGGGAGGAGAATTTCAAAAAATCGAAATATCGTCGTTATTTTACGTCGAAGCGAAACATTTTATAGAACCAATGTTATTGAAAAATTAATAGTTTATAAACATGGTTACCAAGGTATTTGCACATTTTAGTTGTAAGCCGTCAATAAACCCCCACTCTTACTCATGATATATTAACAAAAAGCTTCCACTTAAATACCAAATATTGTTTTCATTGAGTTTTTATTGTGTGAGTCACATGCAAATACGTTGTGTGATGACCTCACTTAAAATTTAACGATCTTAACTTAAAAATGTTTGTTTCTTCTGAACCATTCTCGATATTTAACTATTTCATTCAACACTAAAGATTATATTAGTTAATGCATGAAATACTTTCTTGTTTTCAGCGTTGCGTAAACCCCACTGCTAGTTATAATTTTGACTTGGAAATAGAGAATTTATCTATAGATTACATTAAGTTTTTCGTTCTAGCTCTTGGGAAATTTCTTAGTTTCCCAGCCACAACATGTCGGACTTTTTAGTTTTCTGCCTTCATTTCTACTCATGCTATTTGTAATTAAGGCAACTCATACATAAGCATCTTCAGCTTAAATTTTAGGTCCTATATACATATGCTTTTTCTTATGAGAGAATTTGAGAATCGTCTATATAACATAGTGCTATTGTGGCAGTTGGAATATCAGCTTATTTAACGCAGCTCCTATATGCCGGGCTTTTATTTATTTCTTAGAAGTTTAGGTACTCCAGCCGTATCAATTTGGAACATTGTCATGTTTCTCTCTTCTTATTAGCGTTTATCAACGGATCTCCCCCTTCGGACAGTTAGTTGCTCCAGTGATATATTGACATTTCGGCTTTGACAGTGCGGCTTCAACAGGAAATAGGGGTTCACCGCCCATCAGGGATTCAATCAGCAGGCACTGCGTCATAGGGCTTACCGCTCTTCGATCCTAAGCCCAATATTGACTTACACCTGCTTTCCAATGCACTCTAGTGCAGTTGGCAGTCTCCATTCAAGCTGTGCTAGCAGATTTCCCTTATGTGGAAGCAGCTATTGAGGTTGTACTCGTGACAAATATCCATCGATCCTACCTAATAGACGATGAAAATGAGGACAGTTCAAAATTATATACGTATTTATATAGGGGGATTTAGAGAGTGGAATTTCGAAAATTCAATTGGATAAAAAAATGGCATAAACCAATCTTATTCTACATTTCATTGCCTATGAATATTGTTACACATATTTTCTATATCATGAATATTTACCGAGATATTGGAGATTTTTAGTTTTCAGCTTCCTGTAAACCCCCACTCCTTCTCATGACCTCTTAACAATAAGCTGTTATATCATGAACCACGCTATTGGGAGCTTAAATACGAAATATTGTTTTCGTTTAACTTTTACTGTGTGAGTTACATGAAAATACTTTATCTCAAAACGACATCATTTATGGTTTTATATTCTTCACTTGAAAATGCTTATTTGCTCTATACTATACTCGATATTTCATTCAACTTTAAAAATTGTATTATGTAATGATTAAAATCGGACCCACAATAGAGGGGGTTTTGAGAGGGGAGGAATTTGAAAATTCAAAATATATCCGTTATTATGTGGTAAATTGTAAAATGTTATAGAAGCAATCCTGTTAAACTCGTTATGGTCAATAGTTCTTGTTCTTGACATTTCCTCTTAATGTTATTGTTGTAGACACATATTCTTAAATATTAAGCCAGTTATTAGTACTACTTACCCCTTTAATTTTGACTTAGAAAGAGAGAATATTATTAATGTATCATACAACTCGTGGGAAATGTGGCTCGTGTACGCATCCCCTGCGTGATGGATTTTCTCCACTACAAGCGTATAAACTCTAGGCATACTGATAAAGTCTGAGAATGAACGCGTTGTCTCCCAAGATCTACATTAATAAACATCTAGTGTTTATTACCAAATTTCTCTCATGTCTGTTCTGAATCACTAGATCAAGTACTTTCTGATTCCAACAATTCATTTTCAGATTCGGATTGTATTTGATGAGATAGGAAGGTACGCCTAGGAGATTAACCATTTCCATTCATGAAGTAAGACATTCTCCATACATATTCATTGCATTCCTCCAGCGATGCAGTACATACTTTCACTTTAATTAAAGTGTCATTAGCCTCCTTTATGTCTATTTATTTTTTAAATAGAAACTCCCCGTGTAGACTTACCATCTTCAAAGACCTTATTTGTTTTAACCTCCATCCCAATACGGTATTTAGGGAAATCTGAATCCTAAAATTAAGGAAAATCAGAAGCAGAATTGAAATCAGCTGTTTTTCGAAAATACCCTTCAAACAAGACGTTTTAGTGTAATGTACGCCATGAGGTAACTTAATATTAAATATTAGCCATGAAAGGTTTCTTTATTATATTATTCTATATATTTTTGTTAAAGATTATCATAATTTGAGAAACATTCTTTTTATTAATAATTGAAATATATTTATTTAAGAGACAAATGTTTCCCATTTTCTCATTTCCTCTATATCAAATTCAGTAGTTCACGAATTAATCTTTACGCACTTCCGTCTGGCATGATCCGGTTGGTAAAACACTAGACTAAATATACAGAATTCGGCTCTGGGCAGATTTTAACAATTCTCTATCAAATAAAAAATAACTAAATTATTAATTTTCTAATGACGGTGTTTTTCGTTATAAAAATCAGTAAATAATATTATTTTCTTCGACAATAATGTTAAATGATGAAAATGAAGCTACATTTTTGTAAAATATCTGATGTGGGCACCACATGACTTGAATATCACTGGATCAATGGATGTCTCCATCCAAATACATGGGGTCGAAAAATGTCATAGACCGTATTTTATAGATCTTTTCATTATCAACTAAAATGTTTCTATACATAGTTATTTATTATACAAGTGACGAAAGTAGATCATTTTACAACTCGAGTGAAACGTTTACCCACACGAGCGAAGCGAGTGTGGTAATTTCACGAGAGTTGTAAATTCTACTTTCGTCACGAGTGTAATATTAAATTTTTTCTGTAATCGTGTAATACATGATCAGATCAAACCAGAATATGAACAAAATTAGGATGTTGTGAAGATTATGGTATGTTGTTCGTAGGTTATAAGCATGGTTGTGAAAGGTTATAAGCATAGTTATAAAACAACTAGTGATGATTGTGAAGTTATAAACAAGTGCAGGTTATAAACAAGGAAGGTAATTATTATTATATTTAAATTTTAAAATATATTGATTATTTCCACCAATAATTCATTCACATTTCAATTTATTTTGTTAAAATAAATTCTTACAATGTTAAGAAACATTTAAAAGCATTTAATTTCCAACTTCAAATTATTTTTTAATTTATACTTATTACTAATTAAGAAGGCAATTCACTTTCTTCACTTGTGAAAAAAGTGATTACTTTCTTCACTCTATTGCAAAATGTTTCACTTTCTTCACTCATTTCAGTTTAGTAATGTTACCATTATTCAACAATTACAGAAAAAAGTTATTTATTCACCCTGAATGCAGTATGTCTAAGTCGATGTTGATCAAACGGAGAAGTGCATAATAAAATGATAACAATTCTAAATTAGAATTCCAACATTCTAGGGTTTGCTGTTAGTTATGGGGAAATGGCTTCAGGGAAGGTCAGAAAGGATAAACCGGCTGAAATCGGAAAGACATTACAATGATTTTTATTTTATTTACTTTCTTTTACTTAAATATTGTTACATTCGAATTGAACCTATTATATTGGAATTGACAATGTGTTGGTGAATTATTTGAGTCTTTTCAGCACATCTATATACTTGTTGTTTGCCGAATGCTTTCCGTGATATGTTTTTCTATCCTTAACCCCTCCGTTCCTCGGACAATCCCTTCCTAATGTAATCCTCCTATCTAATCCTTTTGTTTGGCCTTTCAGCTCCAATTCAATTTTCTCTCAACCTTTCATTTCTTTCTTTTACTACTTCTTTGACTGCTTTTTATCCCGCATATGGAACTTTTTATGGTATGGTGTGTGTTTTCTTCTTTTGCCTCCTTCGCGAAAATATTGAATTTCTCTGAGGAATATTATTGAGGTACGACAGATATTTTACTTTGTTTTTTTTATAGTTACTCGACTTCTTAGTCTGTGATAATTCATTTTATCAATAACATAAATTGCATACATAATGTATATCTAAATGAGAGATAACAGTTTTATTCTGCATATATATTCATGAATAAAATGTGTCATTAAGCGCCAAATTTGTTTAAATTATTGTATCGCCTGGAAATTATTCGTGGTAATAGATTTACGAAGAAAAGGAAAAAATCACAAAAAAAAAAAAAAAAAAGTTTTAGACTTTGCACATCTATTTAATGTTCTTATTGGACATTTTTAATATACAGACAAAATAAGTAAATATAATTTGAACACTGTCATAATTATAATTTACCAAATATGTTAAACTATAAACATTGTTTAGTTTTATGTTTTTTTACGGTTGTAACCTAGCATTAAGACTTTATAAGACTGCAGTACTCAATAAGCATTATACGCACAAAACAAATGGATTTACTATTCATATTATTAACCATCCTCAACAATAACCTTTTTTTTTTACTTCCTTGTACAAAGGAAGTATTGTAATCTCGAAAATTGTCTGTTTTCATATTTATCCGTTTTGACCTTCCCTAAACCAATTTTGAGTAGTGGCTCGCATAACTTCAAAACATTTTTGCCTTAGAATATTGAAATTTTTTTATATCTAGGACTGTCGTTGACTCCAGTTGCGTAATTCTCCTTTTGATTGACATCAACTAAGGGGGAGGGGTTAGGGAAAATACAAAATTGCAAATTTCTCCATACATATTATAGATACGGTACCGCAATGTTGTTTAGGACCTTTTTTGTTGATGATACAAAGATTATATTATGAGTACGACATCAATAGCTGATTTTCCTTAAGGGAAATCTGCTAAGAGGTGGATACGTCCTGTGGTTATTGTGGGGGGGGCACCGGACGCCCATGTATCCTGCGTCCTGAGGGAGTGGACGCTTCCTATGTCGTCAGCATCCGCTCTCTCTCTATCCTCTCATTCGCATCGTCATTTGTATTCAGGCATCGAGTTGACAGCCGAATCAAGTGCTCATGTGTCAAGACATGTGTCAATTGTTTGCCTATGGATTCATAGTGGAAGTGCCAAAAAACGTCTAGTAATCTCGCTTGACTCCTTGAATGCAAACAATGCATTTTTAATCTGGACGCACAAAGTAGGCATGCTTTCCTCTTCAATGCGTTTTGACGGACAGAGGAACACAGGCTTACTTTGTACATCCAGAAAGATTCGTTCCTCTACCACCCAGCAACTATGGAAGAATTAACACATTTTTACTTCCGTGTACAAGAGAAAGACAGTACTGTATTAGGGTAAAATTGTGGTTTCCATTTATGAGCCGAATTACTCGTTTTGATAAGTGTAGATAAGCTCACATAGCTCCTTTAGAATCTGAACCCACTGGATTTGATGCCTGAGTATGGAAATTGATGAAAAACTAACTGACCAGTATTCTGGAAACGTAGATAGGGACTAACAGATGAAGCAATTGTTATTTCTCTTAAAACCTCCCCACGGAAAGCGTCGGAATTGTAAATAACAGGTCAGCCAACCTCAGAGAGCTGAAAAGATAGAAATATTCTTCACCGGAATGAAAAACAATTACTAAAATATACCAGAATATAACATATTAATTGCATGTATATAACTGTAATTTATAATTAATCAGATTAAAGTTTATCTCAGTCACTCAAATTTTAGGAATCCAAGAACTTAAGACGGGGGGGGGATCACCAGAACATTTCGCATGTATCTCGTATAATAAAGGTTTCTTTTAAAAAAAAAAAAAATATATATTTGGCATTTAAGCTTCAAATAATGTGGTTGGTTACATAACAGAGTATTCTTTATGCGGCATGAGTAGGAGTGGGGGTTTGCTGAAGGCTGAAAACTGAATAATGCAAATATATCGGTTAATATTTAAGATAGAGAATAACAGTTTTTATACTACATGTAATTTTCAATAAGATTGGCTCTATATGATTTTTCGATATGACAAATCGTAAGAGAAATATTTTGAATTTTCGAAAATCTCCCCTCCAACCCATCCCCTCCCACTTATCGTACTTCAGCCATTAACGAACTTTTGATGTTTCTTTTTACATAAGACGATTAAATGTCGAGCTTGGTAACGATGAAACAAAAATTGCGACTGCTACATCATTAACAGACATATATATATATATATATATATATATATAGGGTAGGATCGATCATTAGAAGAAATTTTTCAAAAATCGCATCATCATGACGATCTCAGTAGCTGATTTCTCTTAAGTCTCCTGAAAAATTGAAACATTCAAATATCAAATACAGATTTGGGCTTCCAATAAGTTAACCAAAAAGTAGTTGATGTGAACTTGATTTACTGTACTAGAGGTTCGAAGCCTGGAGTTGCAGACTAAATTTTATTTAGTTTTGCGGTGGCTAGGCTTGCAGGTTGGACATGCCTCCATTACCCGATAAAAGTAATTATCTCATCGTTCGTTGTGGCGTAAATGCAATTAAGCCTGGCTGCGATCCTCTTTATGCAATTAATGAAGAAATTTGGTTTTATAATTCGGAGCCTCGTTATGCACCACCATAACGCCTCTCTCTAGTCCCAGATAATATTTTTTGTTCATCATTCCTTTTATTATTTATCCGTCTTACGGGTTTTTCAGTTTTCCAGGCGTCTTTTGAGTCATCAAAGACTTTTTTAACTTTCTACGCCAAGTCCTTCACCACTTTTAAAATCTTAGAACCACTATTTCGCTTTTGGAGTCTACAAAAACACGGTTTCCAAGGAGGAACTCCGCAAACTTATGGGTTTACTTGAAAATGGCGCTTTACTAATGTAAGTTATCGCCAGACTGATCTCGATGAACTATTTCCTTTTTTTGTAGTTGGGAAGAGAAATATGAACCTCAAACGACACTTAAATTAATTGTTCCATGAAATAAATGTTCATGGTGGATGTGACAATGGTAGGGAAGGTTCAGCATATCGAGAAATGCTTTTGATAACTTTTTTTGTTGGCCTAAGCACTTATTTGTTAAGCACAAATGCAAAGGGTTTTAGGATAATACGTATTTACTTCCTTGTAATGGTTTTGATTGAGGTTAGACGATGCATTCCTACCGACTTATATGACTTCCAACTTGGAATCTTATTCAACCTGAAAATTGTTCAGATGTTATTTTTTGAAAATGTATCACTTTAAATCATAGCAACCTCAGCTGAGTATGATTTTCAAACACCTAAATTTCACTTCTGCTTTTAAAGGCGTTCTAATCTGTGGCATCCTCATGTTCTTTTAGCCTCTTCTGCAAATTCTTTCAAACAAGGTAACATATCAAAAAGTCGAAAGATTCATTCATAGCATTTGTTAATTGATAAACAGCTTTTAGTCATTCATATGGTAGGGTTGTCTGAATACTCCTAGAACTAGCTTATTTGAAGAGTTTGAAGATGCCTAACTGTTTAAATTGGTGGAAGCTGTAACGACGTAAAACACATGCTTTGAAAAGTTGTCATGCCATTATCTACAAGTGAGTTCTTGTTCTTTTAAGACAAGATCCTGTTCATTACCCATTACCCTTTGTATTTCTGCTTTCGGAAATTGCCACAGACATGAAAAAATAAGTTCGGGCATTGTTTTTCCTTAACTTTCTTTTTAAAATGGCCAAAAACACTTTTTCTTTTGATTTCTTCCTTGAATCTATATTTTATTCATTTTTATTTTCTGTTGGTAGTGAGGGTGATGAATTAGGTTATTCAGAGCATTGTTTTGTGGGTCCTCAATTATTTATTTATTTAAATCCTGGGGATTTTTGTCATATTAAGATATACTCTCTGAGTCCCTTGGCAGACAATTGAATAGGCAGGGCGCAAGGAACAGCCTACAAAAAGGGGGCATCACCTCAGAATTTCATCTCTAAGATTAAGGATGCTACTCCCCTACGAGACAGATCAGGGGTGTACTTGCTGAAGTGTGGGATGTGTGAGGCCAGCTACGTAGGGAGGACGACAGGAAGTTGCTGATCAGTGCTAAAGAATACACATAGTTTTATTCCCACTGTAGAGATCATAACCATCAAGCTGGAGACCACCAAATAAAAGTACTATATGAAATTACTGTTTTTATCAATATGGTCAAAGGTGGAGGGCATTGTTAGACATAAAGGGGCGAAAATAAAAAGAATTGCAACTTTCTTCTACGTCCGTATGAGAAATACAACATTATTTGTACGATATTAGTTGATCAAATATATTGAAGATATCGTATAATACTTTCAAATGGAATACTAATTTAAATGAGTGTCTCATAACATTTTGTTTATTTGATTTAATGGGAGTTCAAAGAAGTCATGTGGAGCCCATATAACATTTTTTTCTACATAAAATTAATGCTAGGTGACTACCCCATACGCTTTAGTGGTTGGAATAGACTTGATGCAGCCGTTGTTAAAGGGCTGTGTCTAGAACCGTTAGTAGCACACAAAGGGCAGTCCCCAGCCCACGCCTTAAGCCCTTAGCTCCACCTGTCCGCCTGCTCTATTATTAGTACGCCGCCCTAAACCGTTTTGTCTTATTCATCTTCTAGCCCAATGAAAACCCATCATTATCCAAGGGCTCTAGAAGCATAAGCATTTGGCTTTTAATGCTCCGATTAAGTATTTAAAGTGTGTCAATATAAGTGTCCTTTGACCGGAGGTTGCTTGAAGACGTCGAATGCTTCAGTATCGTACTATCCTTGTCCTGAAACGTTCGTCACGCATGGGCTGCGTTAACTAAGCAGATTTCCCATACCTCATCACATACCTCATTTATCTCAAAACGTAAATGTTCTATTAGAACAATATTTGGTATTTATCCTTCAAATAATGTGCTTCACAATATAAAAGCTTGTTGTTAATATGGCATGATTAGGAGTGGTGGTTTCCTGAAGTCCGAATACTAAAAAATTGCATATATCTCGGGTAATAATCAAGATAATGAAAAAAACATTTACGGAACGTTACATTTGCAATAAGGTTGATTCCACACAAATATTCCATTCGATGCGTAATAATGGAGATATTTCGAATTTTCAAAATTCCTCTCCTCTAAACTAGTCTGATTTTAGCCATTAACGATCTTGATCTTCACTTTTTCATAAAACGTTTAAATAGTTGATAAGTTTGGTAACGATGAAACAAAAATTGGTACCGCTGGAGCGTTAACAGACAAATATATGAACGGACCTCATTTTCGTCACCTCGGTAGTGTCAATGGACATTTTATGAAATGTTTCGAAAATACCGTCATGAGTACAACCTCAATTGTTTCAATTCTCAATAGGGGAAGTCTGCTGAGTTTTCAAATGAAATTAATTAATTATTTGTATTTTGTTCTTTCTTCTCTCTTGCTAGTCTATTTTGTGATTATAAATTTGTTAATTTTATATGAACAATTCGGGTATCAGTTATTAGGAGAGAGGTTTTCTGCTTTTTTTGAAATACGTAAGTGAATTCAAATCAAATTGTACTTATTCTGCTAAATCACGTGATTTCCTTTAGATCAGTATGTTGTTTTGATATATTTATGGGTTTATTACATGTTATTTGATTCCATCAAAATTCAGGATTATTATATCAAGTGCCGTTTTTCTGTAAAAGTAGTGTACAATACAAACAAGAATAGGGCCATACACAGGCGTTTTTCTTTTAAGATGTCCGCACGAATAATTTGGTTGGAGGCCATTTGCGAGGGAAAGCAGCTCGGAGCCTTTTGTGAGAAAAGCCCCTTGAGATTCTAGAAAGCGTAGAAAAACTATTTAATATCGGCCTTGCTTTGTCAGTGGTATGCCGGATCAAAAGGTAAGTCTCCCTCTTGGAAGAATACTTGCATTTATTATATTTATTGCTTGTAGCGACGAAAGTGGTTTGTATTACTTTTGAATTCCATATTGGAATTCTTTAGAGGAGGCATATTGTGTGGGTGTGTGTGTGTGTGTGTGTGCGCGCGCGTGCGTGTGCGTGTGTCGTATCATTACACCAATGGTGGCGTTAAGAGGCGCCACAACAAGAACGTTACATAAACGTCCTAATGTAAAATTTGAGAGAACACAATAATTTAATATTGTATGTAGGATTAAAAAATTGTTGGCTACGCTTCCACTACAATAGTGGAATATTATAAATACTCTTCCACTATAATATATAATATTATAGTGGAAGCGTAGCCAATAATTTTTTTCATCCTACTTACATTAGAAGTCAATTCCACCTGTCAGAATACCAACTCAGAAAATGTAATATTGATTTTATGTATAGCTATGAAATGCAAAGTGTGTTGCAATTTTGTGTTTAGTTCTCAGATACAGAATATGTAAGTGTCATTTCATTTTGTTTTAATGGTCCTCTTTTGCTTTGCGCGTCTTAAACCACCTCTTTTTAATTTTAACGAAATGGCTGGTTATATGTAGAGCACTGGCCCTTTTAGCGATAGTAGTACAAAGTGAACGAAAATGAATAAGAGTTTTAAATTACAAACAGAACATATGAGATAGTGTTCCTTCATGTGACAATGTACAATGTAGTTAAAACATTTAAATTAAAGATTCTCTAATGTTGTCGCTAGTTGGACAATCACCTAGGTATTCTTCTCTCTGCTTAGGCATAGTATACATAATGGGGCTCTGGTTAGCCCCATCAGAGAGTAAAAGCGTTGGCCTTAAACTCACATAGTAAACCTAGAGTGGCGAGTTGGATTCCCGCCTTGGCAATAAAAATTTATGGGGGCTCAGGTTAGCCATGTGAGTTAAAGCGTTGGCCTCAAACTCACATGGTAAACCTAGAGTGGCGAGTTCGATCCCCGCCTGGGCAATAGGAATTTATGGGGATCAGGTTAGCCAGTGAGTTAAAGCGTTGGCCTCAAACTCACATGGTAAACCTAGAGTGGCGAGTTCAATCCCCGCCTGAGCAATAGGAATTTATGGGGGATCAGGTTAGCCAGTGAGTTAAAGCGTTGGCCTTAAACTCACATGATAAACCTAGGCTGGCGAGTTCGATTCCCGTCTGGGTAATATGAATTTATGGAGGCTCAGGTTACCCAGTGAGTTAAAGCGTTGGCCTTAAACTCACATGGTAAACCTAGAGTGGCGAGTTCGATTCCCGCCTGGGCAATAGGAATTTATGGGGGCTCAGATTACCCATGTGAGTTAAAGCATTGACCTTAATCTCACATGGCAAACCTAGAGTGGCGAGTCGATTCCCGTCTGGGCACAGGAATGTATTTAGTGACTGAATTCATTAAATAAAATCCTTAGTCCCACCCTGGCTGGAAATGGGTGATAACCTGTAGATATCCCGTCCCAATTAGCCTGAGTTGCAAAAAGTGGACGTTAATAAATAATTAAAAAGTTTATTAATTAATTCTAGTACGTAGATAAATTTGAAAATGTTAACAGGTTCCCGCAACCCAGGAGTATTGCACTTGAGCAGTAGTAGGTTGCTTTTAAAGGAAAATGTTTAATGGCCCTTGCAGCAGCCTTTAGCGACCTTTAAGCTCCGACTCGAGTATTAAGTGAGTTTTAAGTAATTACTAATTAAGTTTTAGGTTTCTCTCTGCCGCAAACCCAGATTATTCTCAGCGACTCGCTCTCGAGCTCGCGTCCTTCTTCTGTGCCTCATTGAGTGCTTTAGCAAAATTGCTCTTGACATCTCGCTTGTTCAATTTAGCTCATAGCTTAATCGTTTTTTAAGTAGTCCGCTAATTGAAGCCGTACTGTAATAAACATGAAATACAACAGTGGAAAGCCTCGCGTTATAAATGGGTTTTAATGAGTACTTAAATCTTTTTGTTTATTTTCTTGGTGAGGTAGTTTAGATGTAGAATGATACTAAAAATTAAATAATTTCGCATTCCAGGACCTCTAATAATTTGTAATTGGTAATTTTATAAATGGAATACACTGTTAGTTTTTATTCCGTTTTTAATTATTCTATTTTATAAAATATTGAATTAGTTGGAATTCTTCTAATTAAACGCAAATTTCCTTCGACCAAGTCTTTTATCTCTTCTCTTTTAGTGTTGAACATCCATCTAATCAGATCCTTTGCATACTCTTCATTGGATGATTGTATTTATTTTTTTATCACTTACTTTTTTACTATTTATTTTCATTCTGATTATTTTTGTTCTTTAAAAAATAATGTATTAAAAATCACGACATTTTATACCATTTGACAACCTTTGAGCATATTGAAATGAGTAATAGTGTGTAAGTCTAATGCTATTTGGGGGTCAGTTTCGGCATGTGTTCGATTCCTGGCTAGCCAATAGGAATTTATTTAGTAATGAACTCACTAAACAGGATCCTTAGTCAACCCCTGGTTAGGAAATGGTGATAACCATTTGATACATCCCCACGATTAGACTGAGCAGCATAAGGTGGATGTTAATAAACGAATTTGAAATGGAATTTAGACTTTAACGGAATTATCTGTTTTACCTCTTCCTGGATCCATTTTACTATTTTCGGCGAGAAGTCTGAGCATAGCTTAAAAACGGCTATCTTTTGAACGTTGAAGTTTCATATTTGAAACTGTTGTGACTTTTGAACTTGTAACTCTCCTTTGATAGTAATCGACTGAGGCAGATGGAGCGAGAAGAGGACGAAAATATAATTGCGAATTTCTTCGTAGCTATTAGAAGTACATGCGATTTATTCTGGTCTTTATTTTGTTTACCATAAAAAGAGCTATAAATTATGTTCTATGGCAATTTCCGATGGAATTGCAACGGAGATACCACCTACCACTCCTTTCAAGCGAAATGGTTTTATATTTAAAGTGTAGCCGTAGTTTTGGCATATTTTGAGTTGGTATTCTGCCAGGTGGAAGTGACCTCTAATGTAGGCAGGATGAAAGAATTGGCTATGCTTCCACTATAACAATTTATTAAAACGGCAGAGCGCTTTCGATGCAGTGCATTGTCGTCAGTGCTCTGTTGACACACAAAAAGAATAATTACTATCTCTATTAAAATATTTTAGATAAGGGGTACAATCGATAACATATAACAATAAAAACTATCTTTCTTAGAACTAAATAACATATAAAACTTTTAATTCATTAAAGGCTTTATGGTTTTATTAAATTAAGTAAGTAAGACTTACTTAACTTAATAGAAAAAATTGCCTGTTGATGTATGAAAAGTTTTATATGCTACTAGCTAAGGTACCTGGCTACGCAGAGAAATCATTTGAGGCTGAATGATGATGGTATTTTTTGGGGGCTTTACTTTGTACAAAATATTTACATTTTCTCTCTAAATCCTTAGGACCACCACAGTCTGGCGTGTTGGGGATATGTTAATAATGAAAGTATTTGTTATGTACTTATTTCTACAAAATATTTTTATATTATCCGTTTCCTGTGAATGTATCATTTTTTATATATAACATAATCATAGATTATCATATTAATATAGTCATAAAAAAGGAGTTTCGTTAATTTTGTTTTAATTTCAGGCATCCCTTATTTCCCCCCACTCCTTTTCGTCTCAGAGAATATTAATATAGCCAAAAACCTAGGCTGGGTTAGTAGTATATTTAGTTTAATAGTCGAGGAAATCATTTTAGTGTCTGCAACAGATATGTGTCTCCAGAGTTCTTTATAGTAAAATGACTATTTATGCTCTATTTGTGCTACCTTTCTTGGAATGATACTTTGATTTTGTGCAATATGAATTATTCATGCTAGGAGTGTTTGGCCCTCAGATAGAGACTTATTTGGGCAATTTCCTGAGCTATTGTATTGAGGGTAGACAATTCAATATACGCCGACGACATTATCATTAGCCGAGGGATGTTGGGGTGAGACTGTGACGTCGGCTGGTTTGAATAACAATGACTCCCTGGAGACAATGCCAGCGAGGTATAAGCCTGCACACGCACATCTCTATGTGTGTACCTCGCTGTACAGCTATCCTATTGACACGTAGCCCGCACACCGACATGTAATGGCTTAATGTTCTGGCAGATCTACCTCAATTTATGATTTATAATCCTCATTACTCAGCGACTTAACTATGTAAGCCCCGCTATGGCAATGCTATGAAATCAATAGAATTATACTGGCTCACTTATTTTGATTTTTTTTTTTTTTTTTTCATTTTCCGGTAACCTACACATGTGGTACTCCCTACATTTTTCTCATATTGATTCTTTCCTCTTCTTTAATTTATTTATGCATTGTTCACAAAAGGTGAAAATAAAGTAGTTTAGAAAATGTAGTCTAAAATATTTTTTTAAAAAAATTAACAAATTAAAGACCAACCAAAAAAATGATAATTGTAGTTGACTTATTAAATAGTAAGAATAATATAAAAAAAATATATTCGCATTGAAGAACAGCTAAAACTTATTTCTGATCGTCAAGGAAATATATATTTCATTTCTGTGAAATGAAGTCACTTCTGTGGCTTTCTGTGAAATGTAAATTTTAATTTATTCAAAATTAATTTCTAAAGATATTAGGTACTAAATTGAAAATTCAATATAACCATGGATAATTGACAATAATAAATAAAAAAATGAATTTCTTTTCGTCAAGGATATATCTATGTATGTATGTGAATATATATATATATATATATATATATATATATATATATATATATATATATATCATTCATTCCCTGCTTTCTATGAATTATTAATTTTAGTTTTTATAAAATTCATTTCGAAAGTTTATTATGTTATATAAAACTAAATTAAAAATTCAATGTAAACATTGATAATTGATAATAATAAATAAAATAAAAACCGTACAGTTAAAAAGTCATTTCTTATCGTGAAGGATATATATATATATATAAATATATATATATATATCTATATATATATATATATATATATACACACACACACATATACGTTCCCCTCTTTCTTAGAATTATTAATTTTAATTTACTTAAAACTCATTTCTAAAGATAATTAAGTTATATCAAACTAAAATAAAAAATCAATAAAAAACATGGATAATTGACAATAACAAATAAATAATTAAAGTGCAGCTCACTTATGAAGTACTAAGAGTAATATAGAAAATCCCAGTGAACAATAGCTAGGAATTTCTTTATTATCACCAAGGATGCATATTCACTCCCATCTTTTAGTTAATTAAAAATAGCCTTTAAGATGAATGCCATATTCCTGATCCTTATTAATTTTTTCAAACTTCATTACTAAAGGTTATTGAATCTGTAGGCTACGTTTAGTGGTTTGTTCCCCCAAACACAAACTCCTCATTTCTATAGACGGGAACGAGATAAGTTTTAATGACTAGGCAGTTTTCCAGTTGTCTTCTGCATGATGCTATCCAACAATAAAGGCATCGAAAGATTGCAGAGAACTATAGTCCAGAGGAGAATTATTGGAGTGCCGTACCACCTCCTAATAGTAGTCTGCAACAACTTACTGATAACAGGCATTAACCAGTTTGATAAGCAAACGCTATCATTGGAGGAATTCCACTCTAACCTTTGTATATATAGTAGTAAAAACTTAATTTTATAAACCTGCCTGAACTAAATAAACATAATACATTTGCCTCCTATGGACTCTCCAAATGTCGTGAGGGCATCCTGCTCACGCTCTTTCACATATGTTACTGGAGGTATAAAAGAAGTCTTTGACTCGCCGACCGTTTGATGCAACGTTAATTAGCTGTCGCGTGTCTGTACATGACAGGTATTCGTTGTAGAGGTGCTGAACTAATTCTAGCTCCGATGCGTGCTCCGTAAATATCAAATACGTCCCTAAATTCATTTTTACTTTACGTACCAAAAGAATGATGATCTTTGCAATCATTTCTAAAAAAATGTACAATGCCTCTCTTTAATTTATATGTTTAAAGCTGTGGAACAATAGGTAGTATCACAAATGTATAAATTCGTTGAGTATGAGACGAGAAACGAGTGGTATTGTTTGAATGGCCGATAAAACGATGGAATTGTCAGATTTCAGAAATTCCTGGAGAGAGAAGTCCCTGCGGGCGTTTGTATATCCAGGCTTTGTTGTATCTCTGTTCCACGAATAACTGCGATTTTAGCTGATATTCATGGAATACAAATAATGATCGAAAATGTTTTTTATTTTCTACTTTTACTCAATAGCGAATTTTTCACTTTTGGAAGCCATTCTTTCATTAAATGCGTTGCTGTTAGTAACTTTGAAGGTTCGAGTAAATATTTGATAATGGACTTTTTGTGCCTAAATTGTGAAAGGCTACACACTTCTAGCGAACAATTTTAGCAGATTTTCCTAAGGGAAATCAGCTATTGAGGTTGTACTCATGGTGGGATTTTCAAAACATTTCTTCAAATGTCCATTGATACTACCCAGTAGATGACGAAAATGAAGTCTGTTAAAAATTTCATATACACATATATATATATATATATATATATATATATATATATATATTGGGGTCGCAAGTAAATTTCTGATCAATACCAAACTAGATATTTAAACGTTTTGTGTAAAAATGAAGATCAAGTTCGTTAATGACTAAAATCGGACCAGTGGGTGAAATTCGAAATCGAAAATATCTTCGTTATTATGCGTCGGATCGAAAATTTGTATAGAATCAATCTTGTTGCAAATGTATTGTTCTATAAATATTGTTGTGTTTGTTTTTTTATTAATTTGATTGTTAACCAAGATATTTACATTTTTTTAGTTTTCGGCCTTCAGTAAACCCTACTCCTACTCATGTTATATTAACAATTAGCTGTTATATTATGAAGCACATTATTTGAAGCCTAAGTACCAAATATTGTTCTCATTCCACTTTTATGTTTTGAGATAAATACAAATAAGTGACGCAAGTGGGAGATCTTGTTAGTTAACGCACCCCCTGCGTGGCGTACTTTTTAATGTTCTAATTTGAATGTTACACTCATGTCACGTAATGTTGTATTATAGTTTGGGCGTTACTAAACAATAAATAAACGATGTTGAAATTTATACTAAAATTGCATGTATACCAACCTATATATCCCAAAGCAAATCAATTATTTTTTTTACTTTTACGAGTACCAATATTTTGAATATAGTTTATTATACTGATTCTTTACTCCAATAAACTTCTAGTTCTATAAGTCTAGTGACAATATTGTCATTCAGGAAATGGACTGACAGTCTGGCAGATAAACGATCTCCAACTGTTAACGAAGGGGCAGGCTTTCTCAACGGGATAAAATATAACAAGCAAGCAGAAGAACAAGGTTGATATTACCTTTTCTCCAATCTCTCCCCACTGCTCAATCTATAAGTTGTGTTGAGAAACGGTCTGTGCATGTCCAATGAGCCTTGTTCATGCATAATGACCAGGAATAATGCATTTATCAATATATAATTCTGTCTGTCTGGTCAATTTAATATTTCCCTATATGACTCTTAATGCTATGGATTGAGGGGTCTGGCTGTGTTCCTGACATTACGGATCAGGAAATGTATTTTAATAATGTTCCTGCAAGTGTGTCCATTTCCCGTAGTTACAAAAACTAAAGGAAATTTGTGTTTCCTGTATCCTGCTTTCGCCCAGTTTCCTTCCGCCTACATTCTTTTATGTCTTTGTTTAATTAAGAGTCCTAAATGTTAATGCAGAAATTACCAAGCTCAGAAGAGCTTATTTTTATATATAAATATTTTTTTTTTACGTGAGTCTAAAGTAAAAGAATGTATCACACTTTCTTAATGTGTGTGTTTTTGTGTTGAATTGTTTTTAGCGTTCTGTACGTGGCTGTATTATCTAAGAAATATAATATAATATACAGTCGTTTTTATAATCCGTTTTAAAAGTATATTTTTACTTTCACAGCTGATATTACGTCGTTATATACCAGCTGACAGTGAGACAAGTCTAAGAGTAGATAACGGAGGTAGCGTTACTATTAAATAATATTATCATTAATACATTTTTGAGCTGTTTTAATAATTAATTTTCTTTATTTATATATAAAGATTGGAAAAGATATTCCCAATATTCAGTGATTTTTAACTGCTACTCTGATTTCGTTGCAGCCAATCATAATATTGGCACATCAATTTTATTCTTGTTTTATTTCCCAATAGAAAAATATGTTTCCGGTGTTTGCAACATTTTGCATGTTGAATAATTACCATGGATTTATTTTATTTGAGTTAAATGTTTATTCTCTAAGCCGTTATTTGCAATAAACGCTCGCATAATACATTTTAATTTTATGCTCTCCAATTATCGGATACTTTGATTATGTCCCTTTATTACGATTACAATAACCAAACCAATATTTTTCTTAATACTGGCATTTATTGTCGTTAGTAGCGAAAAAATAAACCGAGAGTTAAACAAAATCACTGCACTGCACGATTCCGTTTATTATAATAAAAACTGACTTTCATACATCTTTCCTCCATGGAAACTCACTGTTGTCGGTTGTGCTGGTACGGCTCAGTAAAAAAAAAAAATCTGTATAAAACTAGTCATAAAAATGGATAGCTTGAACATGAAAAAATTGTTCATAGTCGATGATACCCCTGCAGTGAGGACAGTCGCAACGAACGTAAGAAGGAAACGAGCACTTTAGAAACCAAGAGCCCCTGAAGAGGTGGTATGTAAACCATGAAATATTTAGGGCAGTATGAATAAATTTTGAGCGAGAAAATGTATTTTATTTGTGACCCTTGTCATAAACCTATGAACAATATATAAAAATATTGGGACTGGAATAAGAAGAGTGAACAACATTGATTTAAACGTAAATAAAGATACTGTTTGATTTTTTATTTTACGTAAGAAATTATTAAGTCGGTTACATAATTTTGCCTCTACATTCTGTAGCTTACCGATACAACTCCTAGCTGATTCCAGTTACACTAATTTAAAATATTGATTGACTGTGTATTCCTCCCATCAAAATTGTAAATATATGTGCATAAAAAATAAAAAAGAGGTAGGGGAGTTTGTTGAATTATAAATAAGCTACAGTAGAGCTTTTAAAAACTGGAAATATTTTGTCCGACTTATTTTGTGTTATTTTATTTATATATATTTTTAGCTTGTAATTTTTCCGAATGAAATAGCGGAGTTGACTAAGCGTTAACGCGAATGTAATGCTCTGGAAAATAAATAAAAATTAGATGGGAGGTATTTTTTTTTCTTTTCTTTAACGACTTATTCCTGAGGCTTCTTAAAAATGGAGTTGCTTTTACCTTTCTTTTAGCTCGGCGAACAGAATTATGGAAATAAGTCCATTCTTTTTAAACTGAAGCACTCATAAAAATCTTTTCCATCAAGATTACTCTCTTATAAGTTGTCTGTAAATACTTCGCCCGTCCTCTTAAGATGTACGGCTTTTCTGAGTTTTTAGTGACTTAATTTAGAAGTATATTATGCATTTCTCAGTATTGTTTTAAAGCTTATAAATGTTCCTTCGTACATTATTTTACAGCTTATTCTACTATATATATTTTAATCATTAAACATTTTTATGTGTTAAAAGTTGATCAAAATTTAAATTGCTATTAAATATAAATAGAAAAAAATATATTAACATATTTGAGAAACTAAAATGTTTTCGGGTACTATAACTGAAAATACTGTTTTGATTTTACTCTATTCAGAACTGCTTGTCTGTAATTATACTTAGAAGGAGGGCCTTTGTGAGTTTAACACTACCCTTTTCGTGTGTCAATGAAACTGGTGGCATGTCTCTGAGGAAAAGCGATGTTAATTACCACGCCACTTACACCAATGTTGACCTTGTTTACCATCACAAAGCTATATAAATAAATAAGCAAAACTAATTATCTTCCTCGAAATAAATCATTTGTTCACGGGGAATTAAATAATGTATAACAATTGTAAACGTGCTACCAGCATTCATTACACAAAATACATTGTTCCCATGAAGAAAAGATGGAATGTTTAATTGTCGATTTAAGTGGAAACTTTATAAGCAAAGTGTTTGTCATAAAGAGCACTGGAATAACAGGCAGATAAGGCCATCTCAGATGCTATTCTTTTTTTCTGTAGGTGGTATGAACCTAAACAAAATGTGTGATTAATGTCAGTCATCTGAAAAAAAAGCATGGCTCTGAAGGGGGGCGGTGTTAACTGAAAGATTAAAAAAATAATAAATCAAATATCTCTTATTAATTTTTGTGCTACAGAATAATAGTTTGGCAATCGTTATTTTAACAACGCTTTTCGATTCTGTGCTTTTTAGCAGATTTCCCCTAAAGGAAATCAGCTATTAAGGTCGTATTCATGACAAGATTTTCGAAATATTTCTTCAAATGTCCATCGATCCTACCCAGGAGTTGACGAAAATGAGGTTTGTTCAAAACTGTATATATATATATATATATATATATTTGTCCTGTTTCTGGTCTAGCGGTCGCAATTTTTGTCTTATCACTGCCAAACTCGATATTTAACCGTTTTATGTAAAAAAGACAGATCAAGTTCGTTAACGGCTAAAATCGGACCAGGGAGAGGGAGGGGGTTAGAGGGGGAGATTAAGGAAATTCTTTTTATGTTATTATGCGTCGGATCGAAAAATTGTATAGAACTATTCTTATTGTAAATTTAATATTCTATATGTGTTGTTATGTACATTTTTTCACTATCTTGATTATGCGGTCTTCAGTAATCCCCCACTCCAACTCATCTCATATTAACAATATTCTATTATGTTATGAAGCACTTTATTTGAAGCTTAAATACCAAATATTGTTCTCATTGAAATTTTAATTTTTGAGATAAATGCAAAAACGTGACGCACGTGGGAAATCTGCTTAGTTAACGCAGCCCCTGCGTGGCGGTTTAGGGGATGCTGGTGGCCGTGCGGGTTATGGCGTGGGTATATCTACCACTACCGCCAGTAAGCCGAAGTTAAAACGAGGTGTAGGTTCGATCCCCGCGAAGGGAGAACATTAGCTCACGAATTCGCTGCCAGAGCGTGCTTATGTATCAGCGAAAGTCTAACGAGTGTATATGCCTGACAGTCCCACGGGATGGCTCTCTTAGATTCCGTCCACAGGCAGGCTGAGAGCGTGAACTGGCCACAAACCGTCAGGGTACAATGGGGCCCGTCAATCTACAGGAGACAAGTCATTCCAGGTCCTCCTTGGTTAATGGGGGTTGTACGTCGAGTTGATCGCTCACTACGTATAAAACTACGAATCACTCGTGCCTTTCTCAGTGGCGGCAAAATATCTATAATGCCAACCAAGATGACGTTTTACACTTTTTCTTAACACCCATTTCTACTGGTCTCATGGATATTAACGGACTATTTTATTTTTATAAGAAACACATACATATTTTTTTTTTTGAAAATCGCTTTATGTGTACAGCAGTAATGCATTAATTAACAGTAAGGGAAATATACTTACGTCGTGTATTAACACAGTTTGTCCTTGAGGTTTAGCCAGTCTTTTAATTAAATATACTAACTACTTTTGTGAGATATTAGGGAATTTTGAATGTGCGTACATAAGAACGTCATTATTGTAAGTAATTGAGCTTTTCTGCTCTGATTTTATTAAGTAATGTAAGAAATAAGGCACTCTTTTGCCAGTATGGTAAAACACTAGTTCGAAAGGGCGTGATTTTTATCCAGAACTTTATCAATTATAACTTATTTGGTAATTTTAAGAAGGCCAATAGATCTGACAGAATTCATTTTGCTGTCGGAGAAATAATATTCCCCCTCTTCTTTTATTGAGTAAAATATTAAGCCTCATTAGAGAGCGGCGGTGTGTTGCTGTTAAAAGGACTTAGCTAAAGAGCGGAAAACTTGGCTGTTAGGGGAACCAACCCTTTCTAATAAAATCAAGTCACACCCCTGCTTTTCTGTGGCAACCCTTCTTCTGTCACCCCCAGTCCAGCTGCTCTAATGGTCTGCGGGCTCCAAACTTATCTGGCTTGTGCATCAAGAACTCATTAAGTATTCGACATTATAAGCTTTTGTTATAAACAATTTATATATATACGCGTTCGAGGGTGTGTCTACATGTAAGGGTATAGTATTCATCATTAAGGATTTAATAAGGCTCACTTATAATTTTAAAATATCAGGACTTGGTGGTTGAATTAAAAGATTTTTGCCAGTTGGAAATTATACCTGCATCTGCCGAAATTAATGTTTTTAGTGAGTTCAACTCCTAAATTTAAATTAGCGCTATTAAATTTGTTGTTATTACTATTATTATGGCCTAATCAATTTGATATTATTACATTTTTCCAAGAACGTTCATTTAATTAATTGAGGTTTGTAGTTAATTAACAGTTATTTTCATTTCTGATAATTTTCTTATGAAATGTATGCCCGTGAACTTGGGGTCGGGAAGATTATACTGTACATAATAATTGCTAACATTTTTAATTAAGTTTCTTCCATTGTTCTGTCTATTGTAATTCTGCAGAAAAAATGTAGCAGTGACAGAGCATTTTAACGAGATTATCAGTGGTGGTACAAGATGGGCGCTTGTGTCTAAATAAGTTTTGTTTGAAATATTTGAGAATTTGGCATCCAGAGAAAAATATAATAGTCAAATTTCCGTCAATTGTTGCCTGCATTATTGGCCTGTTAGCAATTCTGTTTCTAATCTTAGGAGGTTCTAAACACTAAGCAAATTTCATTTTTATTTGAAATAATTGCCAAAGCAAATTTCCGTTCTGCTGAACAAGCTACTGACCTGACATACTCTAATTCCTATTTTTCTCCATATTGAAAGGCTATTGTAACATGACTTGAAAGTTAAAATGGGGATGACATGTTATGTGGCTCTAATGCTGGGATGGGGGTTTACCGAAGAGTGAAAAATAATAAAATGTATATATCGTGCTTAATATTAAAAAAAAGGTTAGAACAGCAATTTCTGGAAAATTATACTTATATTAAAATTTGATTTATGATTCGACTAATTAATCAACGGCCTACTACACATAGACCCCTCAAAAAAAATTTAAACAATACAATACAGATAACAGACGTATAAAATTTACTGACTACCGGACAACTAATTCAGTACAACATTTGAGGGGCTTGAAGATGGTGCCTTTGCATCGTAGGCACAATGAGCTGTACTCGATCATGAGCCAGTGACGACGGTCTTCACCGATAGTTATGGCAACAGTATGATTTACATTGGTGGTACCAACCCTTTATTTGATATCATAGACACACACATATATATATATATATATATATATATATATATATATTTATAAAGTGTGGACCTCATTTTCGTTATCTCCATCGTGGGAAATGTGCTAAAATAGTTATATCCCTTAAACGAAGAATATTTTTAGAATCTCCATTCATTAAATGATCATACTACTGCTTAGTACGAACATACAGTGAGTCCCTGAATGACAGCAATCAATAGAAGACAGATGTAAAATTGAATATGCATAGAACAAGGGGTCATGAAAGGTCGAGCAACTGAACGCTACACCAAAATTCACTCAAGGGAAATCTGCTATTGACGTACTCACTCGTGATGTCGCTCTTTTCAAAACATTCTTCAAGTTTCCTTGTGTATGTGAGTCTGTATTTTAATGCTCTAGTGACATTTTTTTTCTTCTCTTTCGAACGAAACTCAATATTCAAACTTTCCATTCAAACCAAGATGTCAAGGGCAAAACTGAACATGAAGTTTGGGTTAAGATTGCGAATGAAACCTATAATCGTCAATACAAGCGTTATTAAGGGTCGCATTGAGATATATTATACAACCTTGATATATATACATTAACGACGTGCTCAAATTAAATAATATATTTTCGAGTATTAACCGAGTTATTTGTAGTTTTACCTTTTCAGTATTCCTCCATTTGATAATAAAAACCTTTGGCTAGACAGTCTTTATAAGCCCTAGTCTTGTCACCTGGTATTGGTGGGTGTGTCCATGAATGTCATGCAGAATGGCCTGTGAAACAGATTAAAGCACTTTATGTATTAAAAAATTTAGTTTGCGTTCCCCTTGGTTATATGAGTATTACATATGCGCTACTTATTTATTTATTTTTAAAGGATAGAGATTGGGTTTCTGGTGCAAGTAGAGTTGGTAGAAACAAAACCCTATTCAAGTAAGAGTTGGCCTCAATCTACCGTCACTTTTAATCAGTGAGATTTCAGCTGTGAGAAAGCTTGCTGATTCAAAATGTGGCCATTTCGAATGGGCTAAGAATTAATCCTCCAAATGAAGAAGGGGGCAAACTAATCTGAATTTCTCCCAAAAACATTATGAATATGTTTGTAGTATTTTTGCCATTTGCTTTGTTTGTGGTAACCACTGTTTTCATAGGATATAATGATAGTTCAGGTATAAGAAAAATATGATGTGGGCATCACCTGACTTCCTTGCACTCATTAAATTTAATAAGCCAAATGTTAAGTTGAACTTCATTTAAAATTATTTCATTTGAACATGATTTACAGCATTTCCGTTTCAACGCATGGGATTAAAGAAGAACACAATTTACAGATCTTTTAAACAAGGAAGTTCCTATTCAATTTTCTGTATCTCTACCCTTAATAGGCACGTTTTTTTTTTTTTGCAAGAAATTTGCACTTTTTATTTTCGCCTCACCCTTAACCCCCAACCCTCTTCCTTAGTCGATTTTCATCGAAGTGGGAGGTGCACAATTAAATCCTAAACATGAGGGCCTAGTCGTTTTCGAGTTATGCAATTTACGTACCAACGCCACACTGAAATTAGTTAAAATGGATTCAGAGATAGTGAAAACCTTAATTCCGTTGTAACTTAAAAACTTAAATGTTACGCGATTTAAGTATCACCTTTCTTTCGTAGCACAAAGTCAAATTTAATCATTTCCCTGAGTTTTATACAGTGAGCGTTCAAAAATATTTTCATAGATTTGTTAATGGTTTAGCTAACAGAAGAATCTCTAATCTGTCACAATTATGCAGGAATATTTTGTAAAGAATTACAATATGACTAAAGGCTATGGTGTTGTAACTCGTCGTTCATGGAAAACTTCATTGCAACTATTTTCCTGTCAAGGTCTACATTTATGGAATTAGTCAAAAAGTTAAAGTAAACATCGGAAGGTTTTAAATTATTTGAAAATATCTTCGCAAATCATTTTATAGTTATTTTCTTCAAGTAACTGATTCCTTAATTTTGTATAAAAAAATAGCAGTGTTTCATTGTATTCACATTCCTGTTAATAAATTCTATTTTATCGTCGAACACATTCTTGTCTTCTTCGAGTTCTGGCCTTATTTATCTATATCACTCTTTTTATCCACCTTATTCTTTGTATGTTCCGACGAACCCCATATTTACCACCTCGCTCGAATGCCTTTGGGGTGAGAAAATTAGGAGTGTTTGTATAGAAGAAGTCGATATAGGAAAAAAAGCTTGAAGAAGGGACGTCGGCTGTGGTGACTGTTAGGAGGAACTGACCCGTGAAATGACTAAGAAAAACAATGCCTGAAGAAATTATCTGGGGATTGTCTTGTGCTGTTCCTCCGATGGAATTGCTATCATCTAGTCATTTTACTCGCCTTGATAATAGCTAAATGTAATGATGATGGAAAATTGATATTGCGAAAATCATTTATATGAAATAATGCCGCGACCTCCATCGTGTAATGTTTATTGGTACTAATTTCAAAAGGAGGAAGGGAAAAGAAGGACGCCTTTATGCAAATTTTAAAAAGATTATCCCTTAAATGAAAAAACTTTAGATCTACTTGTGCATGTAGTGCTTTCTGTGTGTGTACATTTTTTATTGTTTTGAGTGTGGGTGTAACGCATAGTGATTATTGTTATTTATTTCTGAACTGTGTATTTTGTTTAATTTTTCAAAGGACTTAGGCCCACCATCTTGCCATTCCTTGCGGCTTCATCAAGTACGGATACCCTATCTCCACAAATCTTCCTCGACGTCATTCAGTTAGCTATCTATGTTCCACAAGGGACTTTCTTAGTTAGCCAGAAGATTTCGATTCTTTTACATTCCGGGGGCTGGGACATGTTTTCTATACGTTTGTTTACTGCTTCATTTCAATATTTTTCGACTTTTATATTGAATGAATCATATTTGTTTTTCCAATGATTGTATTATACATTTGCATTTATAATAATTTTATTTTAGATGCCTTGAATGAATATTTTAACTGGTTGTTGGTGGCTCTTCATGCATGTGTGTTTGATTATTTTGTTAGATTTTGTTATTTACAGTTCATTTAGCTCTGAAGATGATGATATGAAAATTTGTAAAGCATTCTTCACTAAATGTTGTGGTGCGAAATTGTAGATTAATTTCACTTCTTTATAAGCTTTTTGTGGGGGAAAAGTCTTTATTCTCTAGTTATACAGATTTATGCTAAAAAATCATATTAGAAATTTTAATAATGGTATTCCATGCGCTGTTAGCCCACCATCCTCTCCTCCGGACTGTAAAGAAATATTTATGGAATATATTTGAATATTTTAATAATGATCCACTTGTATGGCATTGCTAAGGTAGGATATTGGCGACGGTTTCCCAACTTTGGAAAGCGTTAGCGGTTGGTAAACCTGAGTAAGTTGGCGAGAATGAAAAACACTTTCCCCGTTTTGGTGCGGTTAGCCGCCGAGCTATTTGGCGCGCGGTCACCCGAAAACGGAGTCTCTCCTTCCTAAGAAGCCTATAAATTATAGGCCGATATATTTCTCGGTTTCGTGGCCCACTCATGACAAATCCCAACCATGAGAAAGGTTTGCTTTTTCTTTTTTTTACTTTCATTATTTATTGATTTCCCCTGAATTCATTTTTATTGATGACCTTAACATTTATTTTCTAATAGCTGTACCTTGCGCGCGTTTCTACACCACCAACTAATATGCTAAATTATGATAAAGATGTATATAATAAAATTACTCTAAAAATCAAATTAAACAACTTTTGCCAGCACGTTCGCCAAAAAAAAAACAATAGGAAATGAAATATAACAATTTTTCATTTCATGCCTCCCTAACAACCCCCACTCCTGTTCCTTTCTTAATATGTTAATATAGCTTATATTCAAAAATACGGAGTTTCGTCGATTTTGATTTAGTCTTTCGTGTCCTATAACATTGTTGACCCCTTCTATAGTTTTGTGCGTGTACCTCATTTATGCTTCTTTATACGGAAAAAGAGCATATATCAAAAGTTACTTTAAATAACAAAATAAACAATTTTCGTTATGTGTATAATTGCTGAAATCCAATAGGAAACGAAATATCGCTATTTTAAATTTCAGACCTCCCTTACAACTAAACTCCCACTCCTGTTCGAACCTCGAAATTTTAATATAGCTTATAATCAGAGAGGTATTAAAACCAAATCGCATGCGGAGTTTCATTTAGTTTGGTTGAGTCTTCTGTACCATATAAAAGTGTTGGCTCCCGCTATTGTTTTTAGCGTAAACTCATTTAAACTTTGGTATACGACAAAAGTGTATTTCACAACAGTTACTCTAAATGACAAAATAAACAACTTTTGTTAAGTGCATAGTTGCCAAAAAAAAAAAAATAGGAAACGAAATATCGCTATTTTTAATTTCAGGCCTCCCTTACAACCGCCACTCCTGGTCGTCAGAGAATATTAATATAGCCAAAAACCTAACCTGGATTAGTAGTAATATACATACTAAGTTTCATAAAATTTGGTTCTGCCGTTTACGATTCTATAAAGGACACAAACAAACCTTCATTTTTATGTATATAGGATATTCATTGGCTATTTAACCACATCTTACAATGGTACTCACTGGATTTGCAGTCGATACACTTCTTTCGTGATCCGTTCATGGGAATCTATTGGCTGCTGAAACTCCTTTTTTACTGTCTACGTTTCTAGAATGATGGAAATAAAACACACACTTGTTCTAATATTTTTCATGAGTCAGTGCTTAATTTTTGTTTTATGTAAATTATGTGTCCAGTTCTAGCTCATCTAATATTGTGAATAATAATTACAGTAGGCTCTTTTACGCTGGGCCATAAGAATAGAAAGTGTTTAGGTGATGTAGTGACATATTATGTAATATAATATTATGTAGGGATGTTGTTCTGAGCTTCAGTATTGTTCTTTTCATAATATTTTCGAGATGAACGACATGAGTGCAGCATTGACGTCATGATAGTCTCTCAAGGCTTTCCTCGCTGCTACGGAAAATGCTGCTTCTCTTATCACTCCATTTAGCCCCAATGCCGAGACAATCATGAAATAGCTAGTTCCTGTCTTGTTCCAGCTAGAGTGCAACGGACCTTTGTTTCCTCTTCCTCTATTCATGAACTAAAAAATGGAGTAGAAACACATAGCTTTCCGCCTGCAAGAGTGATGAGAAGACAAGGTGATTGGCCAAACGAAAAAATTATGTACATACATCATCATATTAGCAACCTGTGGCCATTATCATCATCAATAAGCCAAGACCAGAAACACACTAGACCAAGTGTATTTTATTATTATTATGAATAATTCAATTTCATTTTTACATTATTTTAGCGGACCCGACACACGTTGGTCCTGCATGATATTTCAAGCGATTAGGATATTAAATTCAATAATATTATATTTAAGACAAAAGCTACTTTTAGTAACACAAAAAAAACAACTTTTGTTATGTTCTCGTTTGCCTAAAAACAAATAGAAAAAGAAATATCGCAAATTTTTTATTTAGGCTTCCTTTATAACCCCCACTCTCGTTCGAACCTAAAGAATTTAATATATCTTATAATCATGTAAGAATAAATGCTAATTTACATATTGAGTTTTGTTAAGTTCGGTTCAATCGTTAGTCCCCAATAAAATGTTGCCTCCCACTTAAATTTTTTGTTGTATATCTCCTTTATAATTTTTTATACGAAAAAAGTGAATATAACAAAAGTTACTGTAAATAACGCAATAAACTACTTTTATTCTGTGCATACTTGCCGAAAAACCAATAGGAAACGAAATATCGCTATTTTTAATTTAAGGCCTCCCTTACAACCCCCACTTCTGCTCCATCTGCCGGGCTGATTTGTGAATCTAAACCATCCAGAGCGTCACCCAAACGCATACAAAAAATTTATTCAAATCGGTCCAGCCGTTTAGGAGGATTCTACTCTAGGTGTGTATGTCACTGAACACATGCACACGTACAGTAGAATTGTATAAATAAAGATGTGCAATATAACTCATATTTATTCTCACATCTCATTTTCATTTCATTAACATCCCAGCCACTTACGTTCTTTCATTATGATCCTGCAAAGGTAATTTCAAGTCGATTTAATCATTATAGATTCCGAATCAAAATTCCGTGCATTGAACATGTAATTTAGTATTTAAAATATTTTAGCAATGCAGTTCAATTTGAATTTTGTTTTTGAGTGGTAAAAGAAACATTTAAAGAGTACATTTGAAACTTTCTGTCCCATGTACTGATCGAGTGCAGTGTTAATGTTACATGTTAATGTTACTCCACTGGTAACTGTAATTGAGGTTAACTGCAGTTTCGAAACTAGGCCTCCTTCACTTGTGTATTTTATTGGTGTTTATGAGCTTGACTACCGTAGCCTATTTTTATGGCCCTCCCTTATATGAGTAGCGGTGAAGTTCTCAATGGCTGAAGTTTACATAGGTCGACATGGGAAAAGCTAGGTCACCGGCTTATTTTAGCCATTAACTCGGCATAGGCTTTTATGGCCTCTGAGGGCAAACACACATACACCATCTTAAAGTGTATTCCTGTGAACAGCAGCAATACACGGTCAGCTGGTTACGGGAATTTGCTTGTAAACAGCTGATAGGTATGGTATTCATATAGACAATGACCTTTTTTAAACTATGGGCTAATTATTGTTTTTCTTCTAACATGTCCTATTAATTCAAGGTATGTTTTAGGATAAATTTCATTTTACATGTGATACAGGAATTATCTTTTATGTGCAATAAAAAGAATGTTGTATACTAACGTCCACTTTGTGTTACTAAGGCTAATTGGTACGGGTTATCTACAGGCTACCTTCCTTTTCCAGCCATGTTGGACTAAGGATATTGCTTAAAGTGTTCTTCACTAAATCAATTCCTATTACTCATGGGAGAACTCACACCTCTAGATGAACCATGTGAGATTAAGCAGATTTCTCTCGTGCGTCACGCATTTGCATTTATCTCAAAACGTAAACGTTCAATGAGAACAATTTTTTGTATTTAGGCTTCAAATAATTTGCTTCATAATATAACAGCCATTTGTTAATATGACATGAATTACAGTGGGGGTTTACTGATGGCGGAAAACTAAAATGTGAAAAAATATATCGGTTAATATTAAATTTTGATAAAATATGTAATGACCCTCCCACTGGTCGGATGTTTAGCGTTAACGAACTTGATCTTAATATTTACATAAAATGTTTAAATATTAAATATCGAATTTGGTAACGATAAGACAAAAATTGCGACCGCTAGAGCATTAACAGATATATATATATATATATATATATATATATATATATATATATACAATTTTGAACGGATCTCATTTTCATTGTTTTCTGGGTAAGATCGATGGACGTTTGAAGAAATTTTTCGAGAATGCCATCTTGAGTACATCCTCATTTCTTGGTTTCTCCTAAGGGAAATCTGCTAAAACACTAAGTCTAACTGCGACACAAGATTGATATCTTCGCTTAATTAGTTGTTTATTGTTTTTTTTTTAATTTTATCTTTCGGGGAAACTTACAACTTACAAGAATTTGAGTAATGGAGATAATCTGGGGCTTACGAGACTTCCTATGAAGCTGAGCTGTGCAGGATTAATCTGATAGTTGACCAGAGGCCCTCAGCTATTGAACTGCTACAATGTAAGATGACGTCAAGAATAAGTTTATCAATGTATGCTCTGTAGGTAATTTAATGCAGCTTAGGCAGGAATGTTAAAATTTAAATAATTTAGTATTAAGGGTAGTTAATTAAGTTCAATCTAGATATTTTAACGATGGACTATTAGTATTTCATCTTACCTACTATTCGTAACACAACAAGTGGACACTAAGTAACAAAGATAATATGACAATTTTTTGTTGGACGATAGTTAGTATGTGGTATGCCCACGAATATGTGTTGTTTGTACTTCCTCTTCTTTCTCCGAGATCTAAAACCCCTTCCTTTCCTTCTTAGCTGTCTGAGGGTTAGATTTTGATGGATTTTAACTTGATTACATGTTCTTGGAGACAAAAACTAATTCTGAAAATAAGCCATGTCATTTAAAATCGTTCATTTCAGCAATAACCAAGCCTGGAATATTTGCATTTCCTTCATCCCCACAAGTTGTCGTTCTATTAAACTACATCAATGGCATGATTCAGACTGAAATTGAGATTCACAAGCATCCTAAATGGGTATCGTCCTCCTCGACCAATGTGATCTCTCAAGGGCTTAAAGTTAAATTGCGTTTCTCAGGCTATATTGATCTAACTTCAACTGATAGTATTCATAGTCTACACTTACTCTCCTGTATTTCAACCACATTAATTCTTTTAATTATTTTTTAACCCTTTTTCGGCAACGTATTTACCCACAAAAAAATATTTTTCAGTTTAAGGTAAAGCTACGTTAAAGTCCTGTAAAGTATTATTGAGTTTACATTAAAGGGATCTGTGGTCCGCTTTGACCAACATAAGGCAAGTTGCAGGTGGATCAAAGAGGAACTGAAAGCCTCTTAAGGCGAAAAACCATAAAAAAAATTCTAATGTTTAATTTCTTTTACAGGTAAGTATTTGGAATGGACTTTATATTCTTCCAGCAATTTTACAGTGAGTTATTTTTACTGCTATTTTTTTTTCTTTTAATTAACTAATTTCTCTTTAACTTTACCTGTATTTGTTTGGATATTTATTTTGTCTGAAATTAAACACTTCTTTAAATGAGAGTTCATTTTCATGAGCCATATATTGTCCCACTCAATTTCTAAATATGTTTCATTGCAATTCATTATTGGTCTGCTTTATACTGGCTACTTGGTCCCATCGTCTCATTTTAAGGCACGAATTTTAGTCCCAGTACCTAAGCAGAGTCGGCGTAGCGGTGATGGTTTTTCCTGATGAAGGTTGCCGAAGAGCTATAGAAAATTCCTGTTTTTAAATGAGACGGCGGGACTTCTGGAGCAGGTACAGCAGACGAACATTTGGCCAAACGAGGAAGTCTACCATACAAATCCTTAATTTATTACTCTTAGGTATATGAATTTTTTACTCTACAGCAATGCATTTTCTAAACTAAGGTTATTTAATATTTGTTTTGTATTGATAAATAATTTTCAAATGTTTCTCTTTCATTACTTCATTATAAACTCAAACCATTTGGAGTTTTCTTGGAGCATAAAATGTGACCTAAAAGGTGGGGCTAGATACAATTAACAATTTTCTTTTATTACTATTAAATAATTCATTGAGGTATTGATCGGCATATAAATTATAAACATTTTAATAGATTTTCTTTTTATAGAAAATAAAAAAGCTCCCTTGGAAAATAGCTCTTTGTAGAACTAGAATAATTAAATTTTAATATTAGCTCCATTGTTTGTAATTATATTAAAAGAAGAGACTTCCTTTGATGGAATATAAAAGGAATTAAATGGTTTGTAGACTTTTTCTTAGAAATATTTATTCTTCCTTGGTATTGCCGCTTTGAATTGTAAATGCAGTAAATAATTTTTTACCTTTTCATTATGAGACTATAAAGTATAGAAGAAAGCTCTTAATAAAGAAGTGGCAGGAAGCTTTTTGTTACGTCAATATAATTATTATTCAACATGGGTCAAAGCAATAAAACTCAATCCTGAACATTATGTCCTTCAGGAGACATATTAATTAATTCAAAACAAGTGGTGATATATATTCTTATTTTAATTATTTATTCCGACTTTAATTTTCTTTATATAACGTATAATTATTATTTAGTACTACTAGAGTTTACGAATAATCCAAAACACAGAAATGGATATAAACTGAAAATGAATATTATTATTATTTATTAACGGCCTCTTTTTGTGGACATTGCTGTGGGTTATCTACTGGTTAACACCGTTTTCTAGCTAGGGTGCGACTAACGATTTTATTTAATGAATTCGACACTACATAAATTCCTATTTGCTCATACGGGAATCGAACTCTCCATTCAGGGATTGCCAAGTGAGATTAAAGTCAACGCTTTAACTCACATGGCTTTTCTGAGTCCCCTTTGATGGAAAATAAAGGTAATTAAATGGCTTGTAGACTTTTCTTAGAAATATTTATTTTCGGGGCCCGGAGCGCACGAAATCACAATTAGTCTACAACTAACTGAGTTATAAATATAACTTTGAATTATTGAAAATGAATATGGAAGATCCCCAACGCTTAAAATGAATATGGGAATCGGAAGTAAATTGAAATTTAATTCCCATATGACTAACTGATAAGTTACGGAGTTGTTAATCAGCTGTAAAAGTGGGGCTAACTATAAAAAGTTCTCTTCCTCGTTGAGTTATATGTCTATTCTCTCACCCTTCACACCCGAGGCGTACTTTTCTAAGCAGTATTCATAATTAAACTTTATAAACTACATGAATATTTTGATATTGATTCTTAGCCGAACCCCCAGTCCCGTCTGGACCCTAGAAGCAGTTCGCCATTGTCCAAGTTTGTACATTCTACGACCAGACTTCCACACAGGGTTCCGTACAATATCAACTTTAATAATGGTACCAAATAGCTTTGATTGCTTTAGTACAATAATTGTTGTCGTTCCCAACATTTCCCTTTATACAGAATTTCTAACCTAACTGCTGGCAAATAGTTAAACTGTTGCTTTTATACAATTAATGTATTTCTATTCATTTCAATGTTTTAGCAGATTTCCCTCAAGGGAAATCAGCTATTGAAGTTGTACTCATGACGCGATTTTCGAAATTTTTCTTCAAATGTCCATCAATCCTACCCAGGAGTTAACGAAAATGAGTTCCGTTCAAAACTATATATATATATATATATATATTTGTCTGTTACCGCTCTAGCGGTCGCAATTTTGACTTATCGTTACCAAACTTCATATATTATCGTTTTATACAAAGAGAAAGATCAAGTTCGTTAATGGCTGAAATCGGACTAGGGGGAGGGGGGGTTAGAGGGGGAGAATTTCGAAAATTCTTAATATCTCCGTTATTATGCGTCAGATCGGAAAATTGTATAGAACCAATGTTATTGTAAATGTAATGTTCTATAAACGTTGTTATATACATTTTTTCACTATCTTGATTATTTACTGAGATATTTGCATTTTTTTAGTTTTAGTCCTAAGTAAAGCCCCACTCCTACTCATCTCATATTTTCAATATTCTATTATGTTATGGAGCACTTTATTTGAAGCTTAAATACCAAATATTGCTCTCATTGAACTTTTACGTTTTGAGATAAATGCAAATACGTGTCGCACTTTGGAAATCTGCTTAGTTAACGCAGCCCCTGCTTGACGGACTTTTTACAATTTAAGGGAATCAGATTCTCATATAAGTTTATAATTGTTTATTTATTGTGCTTAATTTATATTTTGAACTATGCAACTCAAGGTAAATTTCAGTAAAGAGAAAAAGATAATGTTTTAGTAGCTAGGAATGTAAAAAACATTAACACAGTACGAGCGACAGATATTTTGTTTTTATTGATCAAATAAATTACTTTGTTCACGAAATGTGTAAAAAATGAATGTAAAATGAAATGTTCTGAACTATACTTTTAAGATGAAACAGAGTTCTTAAATAATATCCATATATATATATATATATATATATATATATATATATATATATATATATATAATGAATACCATTTGAAAAAGTACCACCCAGAGTGGGAAATATAAGAGGAAGTCGGATGCACTTCATCAGATGGGTCCATAAGAAGAGCGGATATTGTTGTCATTTCAAGAAAAAAAGACAAAGGTATTATCATTGATCCATCAGTAAGATTCGAAACAAGTAAACAACAACAAGTAGAAGTAAATTTAGAAAAAATAGACAACTACACCCAATGATGTCCATATTTTTAAGAAAAATACATTATACAAAATCGATTAGTAAAAAGTGTTACTGTTTGGATCGAGAGGAGTTTTACCCAAGTCAACTGCGAAATACCTTCAAGACCTGAATATAAAGACTTGAAGAAATTAGGAAAATGTCAAAAAATATTCTAAAAGCGTCCATCAGAATAGTGAATTTCCATTTATACCATAATAAAGTTTGCTTAAAGCTGCTCCCTTAGCAACATCCCCAACAGAAAAGATATTTATATAAGATTCAAAATGGAAATAATTATCTTAAATAAGGCAGATAAAGAGGCTGGACCTTGATAGGTACCCCCAAAAAAAGGGGGCAGCTTAATTTGTTTGTTTCTATATTCTAACATTAAAATAAAGAAAATGTAATCGACCAAGAAACGTATACTATAAGAAAAAAATTTAAACCAATTTATATTGGCAGCTAATAAAAATTGAATTAAATAATTTAAGTAATTACTACATTCTCTTTTGAAGACATTATCTGTTATGTTATTAATTATCCTGCTGCTTCATTTGTCTCGTTTTCACAACTGATATATCATTTCAAATAATCGGATTTCCTTCGTTCTACAAATATTAATGTATGATATCTACAAGCCATTTCATGTTTAGCAATTACCACATTTTTATTTTTTTTTTTTTTTACATTTAAGAAGATTTTTGGAGCGGAAGTATTTGTCCAAATATCACATAGTTTTGGTAATATTGTTTCAAAGGCTCCTTTCTGGCGTTTATAGGAAAAGAGAAAAACCTTCCGAAACTTTTACACAACTTCAGTATACAGTTCTTCCTTTTGTTTTCTCCTATTCGAAGTTTTTCCTCTTTTCCCTGGAATCAAAGGAGGCTTTGAAGTCTTGAGATACGAAAACAACTGGGTGGCAAAGCAATTTTTTTTTTTTCAAACTAAATTAGTGGTATACGGATTGATTCGGTAATAATATTATGGAGATTATTCTAATTGCATTTATTTCACTGTATATATATATATATATATATAAATTGTAACCTCTGTCTGTTTATTTGAAGTAACTTTTGTCATATTCACTTTTGTCTTATAAAAAAGTATAAACGAGATATACACTAAAACATTAGTGGGAGCCAACAATTTTATTGGGCACTAACGATTGATGCGAACTTAACAAAATTCGGTAAGTCAATTAGCATTAATTTTTCCATTATTATAAGCTTTATTAAAATTTTTAGGTTCGAACGGGAGTGGAGGTTATAAGGGAGGCCTGAAATAAAATTTCGCAATATTTCGTTGTCTATTTGTTTTTCGACAAACGTGCACATTACAAAAGTGGTGTTCTTTGTTATTTAGAGTAACTTTTTTTTTTTATACATTCTTTTCGGGAACAATGTATGAAGCAAGTAATATCCGTAGAAATATTGATATGCTCAACAATTCTTTCCAATATGAACTACCAGGTACCTCACCTGGAAAAATTAATTCAAATATATGTTAATATTTTGACCTTAATTCAAATCTATGCATAATGCACAGGAGACGGGAAATATGACAATATGGAGGACAGTGAAGTCTTACATAAAAAAATAATTTTATTATTAAAAAATCCACAGCAACGACGGGTATAGACCCCACTGGGACGGTTAAATGTCAAAATATTGTGCAAAGCCTTGCCAAAAAAATACCATCACCATTAAGTCTCAAATGAATTCCTGGGCGAAGCTAGTACATATATATATATATATATATATATATATATATATATATATATATATATTCGTATGTGTGTGTGTGAGTATACACAGCGTGTCGAGATTATATATATCCAATTATCTCATTTGAGAATCAGATGATTGACACCGAGAGCACCGCTTCAAGATTTCAAAAGGGTGTAGGAAATGAGTTTGTATTGACTCGGATATGACAGCCTGGAAAATGGCTGCTGGTAATATAGCAGCCAATAAACAGTTCTTGGAGTAAATCTCTCAAATCCTATTCGTTAGCTATATCTACTTTAGGACCGGAAGAGACCCGATTTAAGGGATGAAACCTTTTGTGCCAGACTCCAGAGACAATTCAATAATCTCCTACATCAATAGTGCAGTCAGTTTCATAAATCCAGCAAGAAAATATAGTAATACTCTTATAACTGCGCCTTATAATATAGGAAAGATGTACCTAATCTCAATCTAACTTCAAATCTCACGTCTCTCCTTAAGCAATTTTTATACCGTTCAGCTTATGTAGTTTCATGCAACTCTCGTTCTAGCTAATCTATCTTAAACAAACGACTTGTAAAAGATTTACAATTTCGTCTCGGCCATGATAGCCACTTAATGAAAGTTCCCATAGCTGTAGAAATTATTAAGTACCTTTACATATTGTCTTTGAATAATTACTTAGTTTCTGGCAAAGCGGTCTTCTATTTCTCGAAAGTAAATAGCAACACTATTGACTTATTTTGAAGTCTATGAAGCTTCTATTGCTGGTTAGCCTCACGCAGTAAGCCAAGTGGGCACCACTTCATGGCCTTGTGGGGATAGTCCTTCCGTGGAATTCAGAACTTTTGTTCCCAGGAACAATTATTAACCTTAAACGAAAAATGTGATTTCTCGTTTGGTAACACAAATAATTTTTTTATTTTTAAAATCATTCATTCCTTAAAGTTCTTCCTACAAAAAATGCTTACTACAAACTTAAAACCCATTACGACGTAAATATTTTCAAGTATCTCAAGAAATTAATTTTCTTCAACGAGCATACGTTTTCTCCATCACATTTCTGTACCTAATACCAGAGTAAAACATTATTATTAAACTTGTTTAGAATGAAATGTTCATTTATGTAAAGAATACGGTAATAATCAATGCCACATTCAAACTATTTGCCTTGAAGGAGCGCAGGTTAGCCATATGAGTTGAGGCGTTGGTCTTAATGAACTTGGTAAACTTGGAATCCCATGTGGGCCACAGGAATTTATAATTACGAACTCCGAAAAGGGTGAGAATCAGGAGTAGATAATCTGGCCTGAATAGCATCAGTAGAACATTGGGGAGAATGATAAATAGCATTAAGCATTTGAAATTTGAATAAAAGTTTTATAGTTTTTACTTCCTTGTACGAAGTAAAGTAATTATTCCTGATGGGAATAATTTCGGTTTTTAAATTTCTAGGGAATTATTCGTTTGGATCCCCCCCCCCCGCTCCTGAATCTATATTGTCTAGTTTCAGCGTGGCTTCTTTTGTTCGTGTCTCGAAGTACTCAATATCGACTAACCTTAAAATATTGAAATTTCATGTTTAGGATTATTGTAGCTTCCCGTTCTTTTACTTGAAATCGTTTTATAGCAGATACCAATACAGAAATTTAATCCACCTGTCTAATATGAAATGCATTAAGGCCAACGCCTTAACTCGCCCGGCCATCCTGATCAGCTGATTTTTCCTTAGTGAATGGTTGTAAGTATGACATAGTCCTTTATGACCTAGTAAAGGAAACTGTCCCCTTGATCGATCCCGTTACAAGTGAGTATTGTGTGGCTTGATAGAAAGATGGTGACTCCAGTCTCCACCTCCTCTAGTATTAATAGCTCTACTCAGTCTTGCTGTCAGAAATAACAAACTTCGTTAGAGCCGCCGCTCCCAACGGCCGTTCTCAAAACTACCAACTCCTTAACGAGACCACCGCGTTTATTAAGTCACGATTTCCAGCTGATTTGTGGTTTAGCCTCGGGTAAATTGACGTAGAAGCAGATCCGAGTCGTTTAGAATCGTAGGCCAATTTAATTTCAAGAACTATTTGGTGTGAAAGTTGTTGATGGAAAAATATAATTTTTTATGAGGTGTTAGTGTAGAAACGCAGGGAGTTTCAAAAAGAATATACGTATTACAAAGTATTATTTCGTCCAAACTATCGAACGCTGCCCTTTTTCTTGGCTATTGGAGAAACGAATACATAGTTTAGTTCATATTATGGCCACTAGATGCCAGTTGTCTTCTGTTTTGCATGGTAACCGTCATATGTTTAAAATGGCTACTCCGCAGCAGAAATCACTTTTTGTTCTCAAGTTTGCGAAGTTCAATTCCGTGATTACAGTGCAAAGACGTTTCAGCTTGAGGAACCAAATTGATCCTCCTAATGAGTGGATCATTCGTGGTATCGATAGTTTGTAGATACAGGATGTGTATGTAAAGGAAAGAGTCCTGGCCACCCTCGTGCTCCTGAAGAAAATATTGCACGAATTCAAACTCCTTTCCAATGTAGTCATATGACGGTTACGAAGGAAAACAGAAGACAACTGACGTCTAGTGTCTAAAATATAAATTAGACTATGTATTCGTTTCTCCAATAGCCGAGGCGAGGCGCGCAGCGAACTATAGTTTGGACAAAATAATGGCATGCAACATGTATATTCCCTGTATTTGAATACAAGGTTCATGTCCTTTTATCGTATCTTCGACTCTTCGCTCCCAACCTAATCTTCATCGAACATTGATTGTATCTCAAACGAGAATTAACAAATGAAATAGATGTTGCTAAAAAGTATTTCAATGTCAGTACTTGAGATGCTGCTGTTGTTCTAAACGATTCCAAATGTTAAATGTTTTTCAAGATCTGTAACCTCTGAATAGGCTTAGGTGACCTCGCGAGTTCCTGGTCAATAGGAATTTATTTAGTGAAGACCTCATTAAATACAATCCTTAGTTCTACCCTGAGTAGAAAATTGTGGGAATCTGTAGATACCCCTTTCCAATTAGACATAGTAGCACAAATGGAATGTTAATAAATGACAACGTTCAGACCTGAAGAGTCTGTAGGTTGACAGGCTTACGTGTTCTCGTGAGTACTTGGGCAATAGGAATTTATTTAGTGAAGACCTCATTAAATACAATCCTTAGTTCCACCCTGGGTAGAAAAGGATGGGAACCTACAGGTAACCCTTCCCAATTAGATATAGTAGCACAAATTGAACGTTAATAAATAACAACATTGAAACCTGAAGAGTCCGTATGTTGGTGGACGTGTTATTGAAATGCCGGTAACTGCTAAGATTCGCCACTAAGAGCCTGTAAGATGCCTCTGATTGACCCCGATGATTGAGATGATTAGCCAGATATTAAAGTGGATTGGTCTATATTAGTATAGATGTAAGTAGGACAAGTAGGTGACGGTCCTCTGGGGGCAGACTGGAGAGGCCCCAGAATCAATAGGCCTAGGCCCCTCCAAGTCTGCCATCGTCAGCTATAGGGGGGGGGGGGCTATCAACATCATCATCATCCTACCACAAACTCTCCTAACCATAAACATCCCCAGCCATATTTGCTCTGCTGGATGTTGACTATGATTTTTTTTACGAGCTGACCCTTAACCATTTACTTTTATCCGCCTCGTCATTCATTTATATCAAGTCATCATTGGTCTATTTATGTCTTATGCACTCATTGATTGTTATGATAAACTGCAGTACAATTTCTTTGATATCTGGGAAGGACCCCCTAAAGGAAATCAACTATTGAGGTCGTACTCTTGACGCGATTGTTACTTTATACTGCACGGTCATATCGAGTATGGTTTTATTTTAATTTTAAGTACCAAGGAATTGAAGTAGCATCGGGCAGATCGAGTCGTGAGACTAACCGCGAAATAGTGATATATGTTTCCTGTTGGAGGCCTTCCGGAAATAGAGACGCAGGAGCAGATAGTCTACCCAGGTGGTCTGTTATCGTCGAAGTCGTTTGACTATAGATCTTCAAAATTATATTTGTGAGTCCTTCGAACAATGTTTCCGCAATTATTTTTCCAGGCACTCCGCCGATGCATTCTTTTCCTAATTTGACTTGGTGTAGCAAACATGAGCCGTAATTGGTGAAAGTTGGGCAGGTGTAATAGTTCATGTCCATTAATGACTGTAGCGCCTAGTAGTAAGTAAGCAAAACTTTTTTTTTTTGTTCAAATAGCGAACCTTGGCTGATACCCGCGGTAATGACTAAGATGGAGTTTTAGTCCCAGATCCTACAATGTCTTATAGCTGTTAATTAAAACATTATATCTGTATACAATTTCTTTCAGAACTGTCTAATGGGCCTTCATTTAAAATTACAAATGGTTGATACACGATTTCATGTAAATATTTTTCATTCCCGGGATTCTATTTATCGAAACTATGAGTATGTAATATTATTCAAATATCGGAATTGTATTATTCTGTATTTGTATAATTTTACATGAACCATGAATTATCTATGACATAATCTAATATTCACTTTTTTTTTGAGTGACGAGTTCGTCGCCCAAATTGTATTCTCTCAATTTATTCAACCATGGATGAAAACATATTGTTGTACTAATAAGCCTGTAGGCCTAATAAAATATACCCGTTCGCGTGTTAATTTATTTATCATTTTCCTGAAAGACGTGAGATAATTAGGGAATGAATGCGCTCACGTGTTCACGTCACATGTATTTGTTAACATGCGAACGTGGGTTCCTATTAAATAATTCAATGGATGAAGGTGAGAGTAGAAATATTAATGTAAGGACAAGTCTTCATTCTCTTCGAATTCCATTCTTTTTTTAAAAATGCGTCATCAGCAGATATTATGCAAACTGTTTGAAAGACAATACGAAATGACTTATCCCAACGAAAAGCTGATCACATTTTTTTTTTATTTTTTTTTTTTTACTTACCCTATTTATTTTGTCATGAAAAAATTAAATATAAAATTTAATAGTTAATATTTCATTATATGATTGCAAAGATGTTGATTTTATATTTTTAAAATTTTCTTTAGCTTCTATTGTTCTAGTTTTTTAAAACTGCTATTATTCAATAACTTATCTAGATGTGTGACGTACAGGACACCACCATAGCTTTCATGTTTGATCGAGGGTTAAAATGTGTTTCTGTTTCGTTTAGTTATGTTATTTCTTTTGTATTGTTTTATTTTCATTTGAGTTTTGTTTTTTAAGTTACGAAGCTTTTGTTTAGAGCTACATCGCCAAAGCTGCGAAGCTCCAATAAGTAAATAAATAAATAAAAAATGTGTTTCGTGAACAATCGCCAAATATAATTCTATGTTCCTTGGGGATCTTGAAACTTATAGAGTTTTTTAGACTCTGTATTCGATGCCACAACATACTCTACGATTTAGAACTCCTTCAGTAAAGGTTTATGTGCGCGCGTGTTAGGTTTAAATTACTGTAAAAAAAAGTCCGTCACGCAGGGGCTGCGTTAACTAAGCAGGTTTCTCACGTGCGCCATGTATTTGCATTTATCTCAAAACTTTAAAGTTCAATGAAAACAATATTTGGTATTTAAGCTTCAAATAAAGTGGTTCATAACATAATAGAATATTGTGAATATGAGATAAGTAGGACTGGGGGTTTACTGAAGACCGAAAACTAAAAAATGCAAATAGCTCAGTTAATAATCAAGACAGTGGAAAAATGTACATAAGAACATTTGTAGAACATTACATTTGCAATAAGATTGGTCCTATACAATTTTTCGATCCGACGCATAATAACAGATATATTAAGAATTTTGGAAGTTCTCCCCCTTGTCCGATTTCAGCCGTTAACAAACTTGATCTTTCTTTTTCGTATAGAACTATTATATATCAAGTTAGGTAACGATAAGACAAAAATTGCGACCGCTAGAGCGGTAACAGACGGACCTCATTTCCTCATCTCCTGGGTAGGATCGATGGATACTTGAAGAAAAAATTCGAAAATAGCGTCTTGAGTACGACCTCAGCAGCTGATTTCCCTTAAGGGAAATCTGCTAAAATGATTGGAATAAAATATGTTACGAAAGTAAAATACATATCATCTATTTTCAGAACGTCTGGGAAAATGTGAACGCCCCCTTTAACTTTATAATCCTTCGTAATCTATAATAAGTTGATTACTTTATACGCATATGTTAATAGCATTACTAGTATTCCATAGTTTCAAGCCAGTTGCAATTGTTTTTATTGTAGCTTAAAAATAAATGAATCAAAATAAAACTAAGGGATCATTACCTGTTGTTAAGCACGCCTTACAAACGTGACAAAATATAAGTATACTGTTTATTAATCGAGCTACTGATTCGTCCTGACCTTGGCTCTTTCCAGTTTCTTTGCTAAATACATTGTGGTGTTTACAGTTTTTTTTAGATAAATCCGAGAACACTAAAAGTGTGGAGTAGGATATACGAATGCATACTGATATCCATTTTATTATAGGTAGGACTGCTTGAATGTTGCCTTTATGGAATGTATTTCAATAGGGTTGTATTGTTTTATTTATGTCCTGCGGGCACGGCTCCGTACAGCCCCTAACGACCGCCTAGTTGGCGCTGCTATATAGGTGTAATCTTTGTTGTTGCTGGTCGTCTTGTTGTCGGTTCTCGAGCTACAATTACCTCGTGAGTAGCCCTTTGTTGCCTTCGCTAAGGGGCATAATATCAGGTTTGTTCTTCAATACATCCGTTCCCTCACATTCTGTTTTTCTCACATCCTTGGGGCAGATGTGAGCAGCCTTCCGAAGCTGTATCCACCAGCGAAACGGGCTCATACTAACCTGTCATCCAGTAGTTTATTCCAGGGCCTTCCTATGGAATTATCCTTATGGGAAGTGGGTCTCGGATTGGCAAAATGTAAGTGTAAATGAACACTAAATCATTGCCTAAAGTCAAGCGTAATTGTTGGAACACCATAACCTTTACGCTATTACTTATTTTAATTTAATGACGATTTTTGAAGATGTGAACAAATGGTGCTTGGTAAAATTTACTATTTTCCTAACTAAGCAGATTTCCCACTTGCGCCACGTATTTGCATTTATCTCAAAACTTATATGTTCAATGAGAACAATATTTGGTATTTAAGCTTCAAATAAAGTGGTTCATAACATAATAAACTGCTCAAAAATGAATAGGGATATTGGCTGTTTTGTGGAATGTATGGGGCCTAGCATATTTTTTTTAATTTTTATTATAAATATCATTAATATTTATTAGAAATTGTTGTCTTTTCTCCCCCATAAAAAAGAAATTTAATTAAGATCGATTTAATTAAAATGAATAGGATAAGAAAAAATAACCAATATCCCTATTCATTTTTGAGCAGTATAGAATATTGTTAATATGAGATGAGTAGGAGTGGGGCTTTACTGAAGACTGAAAACTAAAAAAATGCAAATATCTCAGTTAATAATCAAGATAATGAAAAAATGTACATAACAACATTTATAAAACATTACATTTGTAATAAGATTGGTTCTATATAATCTTTTGATCCGACGCATAATAACGGAGGTATTAAGAATTTTAGAAAGTCTCCCCTTCTAAACACTCCCCCCTCCCCCTGGTCCGATTTCAGCCGTTAATGAACTTGATCTTTCTTTTTGGATCGATGGACAATTGAAGAAAAATTTCGAAAATCGCGTCATGAGTAAGGCCTCAATACCTGATTTCCCTTCGGGAAAATCTGTTAATAAAGTAGTTTAAATTCCTGCACTTTTTTTTTTTTCATCAGTATTTTCTATTTGAAGCTTCTATTGTCATTACCTTTATATAATTTACAGACCGCATTATATAAAGGAACTGTGCTAGAGTGTCCAATGCAAGATTTGAATTAAATAAAAAAACAGATTTATTTAAATTATTTTTTATATTATTATAGTCCCAGACAGCCTTAATTGCAAAAAGTAGAGATAAATAAAAAAAATAGCATTATTATAGAATTTTTTATAGATTATAGATGTACCGAGGATAGGTTCGATACACGATCTAGGAGGCCGATTCCAACACCGAAACAAGAGATTGCTCGGCTCAGATATGCATGTCTCATGCAGTAATTGAATTCTTTCACGTGCTCTATAGGATGACACCGTCTTATTGGCCCTCTGGGTCGTGGCATTAAACACCATTGCATGTTTGTTTATAGTTAGAGCTCTATTCCCACCAGCAAGCTTATATTGGAGGAGGACATTCAATGAAAACCAACCCCATTTAAGCATAATGGTCATGGAAAATGTCCACAAAAGAATGAATCTATGACAGCAAAGTCATGGGGATCATTTGCTTTAAGTGTTATTCGATGCACGAACCCATCCTGTGAGCTTTATGATTCTATAAAAAAATAACAATTTAAACTAAAAAAAATGTGTGCTAGTATTATGTTAATATTATTTTTCAATTTTTTCTAAGATTTCTTACAATGGAGTTATAACTTTCTTGTACAAATTAAACGATCTATTGTAATTATTCAAAATTTTGGTTTTCAGATTTGAAGGGGGGGGGGAATGAGGTTCTCAGACGACCTGAGTTCATTTTGAATAGTTTCTGCGTGCCTTACTAACGCGTTATGTAATATGTTATGCGTGTAACATAACTGAAGAACGACTAACCTTAGAATGTTTACGTTTCGTATCTAGGACTGTAATAACACTTTATCGTACACCTCCGTTTTTGATTGAAATGAGGAAGGAGGGGATTAAAATAAAAAAGCAAACTCTTTGGTGCCTTCGTTACTTAGTTTTCTTCGTAAGGTATGTTGAAAACTTTCTTTATCATAAACATAACTATAAATTTTATTCTAAAACATTAGCACACACATCGTTTACGCATTGTAAATGAAATATCGTTTACCCACTTTTAAATAAAAATTTTTAAAAGAGGCACAAGAAAGGCCCACGTTATATATTTTGTTTTTGAGAAAGAAAGCATCAGTCTACATCTGAGGGTGAATCATTGAACTCAAAACATTTTGATTTCTAAAATCATGTTATAAATTAAATTGAATATTGTTAAATGTGTGAAAGAGCGACATGTTAGCAATACTTTGAGGCATCAAATCATTAGTTCTGTGTAAGTCTGTCCACTTACCATTCTAGTGTGAATATGAAGGAAGTAGAATGTCTCTATATAAGCTTGAATATTCAATAATTTATGAAGTAGCTTTTTTATGTTTTATTTCCCGTCGTGAATTCGTGATGCTTCTTTAGTATTATAGATTTGTTTGTCCTCTGAAATTTCAGTCTTGGAGTAACAGAAGTAGATTTGTTAAATTCTTAGTTATCTACTTCGTCTCCCAAGTATCTTGTCTCCTATGAATTAAGAAATCGTTATTTAGTGCTTACGCTTTTCCTAAATTATGTCAGATTTGGTTAATCATATTTCTCAATGGTTAAATCATCTCTTGTTCAGTTACCACCGTTTCTCGGCATATTGTACCCTGATTGCAAAAAGCTTTAGCATGGGGTAATCTACATGCAAATGAACATTCAAGGCATGAAACTCATTTTTCTGGTATTGAAGATGAAATAGTGCATTGTATGTTCTGGCAGAGAGCAATACAAATGTTATGGTGTTGTCTCTATCTACCTCAATCTGTAGTAAATTAGTGACAGACATCTTGTCCGCATCTGCACTCACTTTGCTCTGCCACTGTTGACGGATTATTTAAAACAGATGAAGTTATCCCCTAGTATCAATCTTTCTAGAGAGATGTATCCTTCACGTCCGTAGTCCCTTATCCTGCTGCTAATCATGAGGTTCATGACAGATAACAAGATGAATTCCCCTTTAAAAATGGAGCCATTTAATAATGCATGATAGTATGGAAATATTGAAATTTGATTATGGTTTTTTCTAATCATTTACCCCATTTTCATTGCCTAATTGGGACATTAGGTATTGCTCTCATTCAACTGTCATATCCTATTGTCTTCTATTCGTCTTTCCAAACGTTCAAGGGCGTTGAATGGTCGTTGAAGTCATTACTTGAGCACCTACTTATCATTTCCCAAATATTATCAAACAAACCTGAGTGCTCTTGAGAAGAAATGAGATTGGAAAAGTCATCATGGGATTCGTTTTAGGACATATTGAATTAAACTGCCTTTAATAACCTCTCTGGAAGTCATCATTAGCTGATGATTTCAATTTCACATTGTTCTTCATTGCCAGATTTCGTTGAAATCACAAATGTTCATGTCCTGTGAGAGGTGTTGTGCCCTACAGTAGTAGTAGTAGCCTTTATACTGTAGTGAGAAATGCTATTGCTAGTCATCAAACCATTTAAACTCTCCTAGCATTTATTATACTATTCAGATAAAACTATAACTTTTCGTAACGGTTACTATTTGAATATAACGTGTGTGAAAAAAAAAATTAATTGTCTGTTAATTTGCACTTTTCCCAAGTGCTTAGAGCACCCATTCTTTAAATGTGTTTTATTTTTGTACTTAGAATGGATGTCTATATTTGTGAATTCCCGATGTAATTTATAAAAAAAATGCATATTTATCCATCAGTGATGCATTATTCAGTGAAAGATATCCTCACCATATGCAATTTTACTTTCCAACTATCTTCTCTCAATAAATATTGAAGTAAACTTATACTATAGGAGGGGTATATAGTTTCTTCTTTAAAATACTTAGTATCAAAGTAACTTAGTTCCACTTTAGCTAGAGTTAAGTAATATCCGTTGACATGTTCAGCGAGAAATGGCTTCTGGTAGCTTTTGCTGCATTTTCTTGGTCGAACGTCAAGCTGTCCCAGGATTGCATGGTGGTATCTAAAGGTCATCTTAATCTGCAGTCACGGTGGCCCTTTATCAGACCATCGGCAAAGTCGGCTGCTCACATTAACTTTCCCAATGGTAACAGTAGATCGTCTTGTAAATGAGGCAATGTACCAACATTTCTCCCGAGTTCACATCTTCTAATGCTAGGAGTAACAGCTCTCCTTAGTCTAACATTATGAGAATCAGCTCCACCGAGTACCTTTATGCTGTCCTAAATATTTCTAGTATAACGCTATCGAAACAGCTCTCCCGAATTCGTTTATCCTAACATTGGGAGAAACAGGCCTCCCGAATACATTTATTCTAATGCTGGGAGTAACAGCAGTCCTAAATATTTCTAGTCTAACGTTATAGAAACAGCTATTCCGAATACCTTTATTCTAACATTGGGAGAAATAGACCTCCCGAATACATTTATTCTAATGTTGGGTGAAACTGTTCTCCCGCTTATCTTTATTCTAACGTTGGGAGAAACAGGTGTCCGGAATAACTTTATTCTAATGTTGGGAGAAGTAGCTCCCTGGAATATCTTTATTCAAATGTTGGGAGAAACAGGTGTCTCGAATACCTTTATTCTAATGTTTGGAGAAGTAGCCCCCTGGAATACCTTTATTCAAATGTTGGGAGAAACAGGTGTCCCGAATAACTTTATTCTAATGTTGGGAGAAATAGACCTCCCGAATACATTTATTCTAACATTGGGAGAAATAGACCTCCCGAATACATTTATTCTAATGCTGGGAGTAACAGCTCTCCTAAATATTTCTAGTCTAACGTTATAGAAACAGCTCTCCCGAATACCTTTATTCTAACATTGGGAGAAATAGACCTCCCGAATACATTTATTCTAATGCTGGGAGTAACAGCTCTCCTAAATATTTCTAGTCTAACGTTATAGAAACAGCTCTCCCGAATACCTTTATTCTAACATTGGGAGAAATAGACCTCCCGAATACATTTATTCTAATGCTGGGAGAAACAGCAGTCCTAAATATTTCTAGTCTAACGTTATAGAAACAGCTCTCCCGAATTCCTTTATTCTAACATTGGGAGAAATAGACCTCCCGAATACATTTATTCTAATGCTGGGAGAAACAGCAGTCCTAAATATTTCTAGTCTAACGTTATAGAAACAGCTCTCCCGAATTCCTTTATTCTAACATTGGGAGAAATAGACCTCCCGAATACATTTATTTTAATGCTGGGAGAAACAGCAGTCCTAAATATTTCTAGTCTAACGTTATAGAAACAGCTCTCCCGAATACCTTTATTCTAACATTGGGAGAAATAGACCTCCCGAATACATTTATTCTAATGCTGGGAGTAACAGCTCTCCTAAATATTTCTAGTCTAACGTTATAGAAACAGCTCTCCCGAATACCTTTATTCTAACATTGGGAGAAATAGACCTCCCGAATACATTTATTCTAATGCTGGGAGAAACAGCAGTCCTAAATATTTCTAGTCTAACGTTATAGAAACAGCTCTCCCGAATTCCTTTATTCTAACATTGGGAGAAATAGACCTCCCGAATACATTTATTTTAATGCTGGGAGAAACAGCAGTCCTAAATATTTCTAGTCTAACGTTATAGAAACAGCTCTCACAGTATCTGCCATAGATGTACAATAGATAGTTTGTTTAACATTTTGGAGTGCATTTAACTTGAATATGGAGTACTACGTCTTATTAGTTATTCTAAAAATGTTGAACAATTTATACACTTACTTATTTGATATTCCGTAATTTGGGCTTCTATTTTTCCGTTGTTGAATTTAATTTTGCTAATTGTAGCCTATTCAACTACCATTATCAATGGTAACCAATTTGACTTCAGTTATTCCATGATAGTCTTGAATTTAATTGTAAACTGTTACTGTGCAATACACCTGTATCAGTATGACATACGGTAGTTGGACTGAGGGAGATAATAAGAGTGGAGGCCTGCTACTGATGTCTCCATCGAAGCGGTTCCCCTCACGCACAGTCCCTCGTTCTATCTACTGTCAATGGTTACTCTCTCAGTATATGATATTATACTCATTCTTTTATATATAGATAATCCCTTATCTAGTCTCTTATCTAACTCTCTCTTCCCCGTATCATATCCTATATCTGTGATTTCTGCTCTCTTTGCTTTCCTCACATAGCGCATTTACTACGGAATAAGCTGTCATCAGGGAAGACTGTAAGCCCTAGGAGTCGATATCATTTCATTTTGATGTTGCACTATGTGCCGGAAACACTATTCGTTTGTATATTAGACATTTCTTGAATACAAAAAAAAAATACTTCACAAAAACCAAGATTTCTGTCATCTTCCAATGCTTTAAATCATCTTCAAAAATAATTTCAAAAATTTATATTAATATTTATGGAATTACAAATTTACATATATAATTCTACTGTACGTGGGTATGTCACTGAACTCCTCCTAAACGGCTGGACCGATTTGAATGAATTATTTTGTATGCGTTTGGGCGACGCCCAGGATGGTTTAGATTCACAAATCAGCCCGGCAGATGGAGCAGGAGTGGGGGTTGTAAGGGAGGCCTAAAATTAAAAATAGCGATATTTCGTTTCCTATTGGTTTTTCGGCAAATATGCACTGAATAAAAGTTGTTAATTTTTTTATTTAGTGTAACTTTTGTTATATTCTCTTTTGTCATATAATAAAGTATAAACGAGATATACACAAAATAATTAAAGTTGGAACCAATAATTTTATTGGGCACTAACAATTGAACCGAACTTAACAAAACTCGGTATGTGAATTAGCATTAATTCTTCCATGATTATAAGCTATATACAATTTTTTTAGGTTCGAATGGGAATGTGGGTTATAAGGGAGGCCTGAATAAAAAATTCGCGATATTTCATTTTCTATTTGTTTTTAGGCAAATTTGCACATAACTAAAGTCGTTTTCTTTGTTATTAAAAGTAGTTTTTGTTTTTAAAATAATATTATTAAATTTAATATCCTAATCGCTTGAAATATCATGCAGGACAACGTCTGTCGGGTCCGCTAGAATTATATAAAATTGAGTAATTTCATTCATGTCCGAGCTGATGTGTATACTACTGTGTGCGTTTAGTCGTCCGCACGTGTTTGTGTTTTTGTGTATATTTCAAACGGAATCCCACTATCCTTGAAACTTAGAATACAAGCTGTTTTCAAAAATTGTAGATTTACAACATGCAACATAACAACATTCGCAACAGTGAATTTCCTTCAAAATTTCCAAATATTTAAAATTGTAAAGCACTCCACCTTACCGCTTAAATAAATAAAGTGTTTAATGCATTATGAAGGTCCCTACTACACAGGTGTGCTTTGAAGGGTATATTAAAATGTTTAATTAGCATTTAAGTAAACATTTTAATCAATAATTAATTATATTTTCTTTGAGAAAGTGTTGGGCGTAAACTATGTCGCTCATTATTCTGGCTATATATTTAAATATTGACTTTCCGTCATTTGCTTTGTTGGGAGTTATGTCTTTGACTATCATGACCGTATTGGCATCTTCCTTGGTTCAATCTATAACATTTACTTTTGGAAGCTTCAAAGTAATAAATTATCCGCTCTTGTGTAACCGACTCCGCTTAAAGTTGCACGAAGTTAATTTGAGTTTACGCAGTTAGCCTGCCGGGATTGGTTAATATGCTAATTCTGGAAGACACCCCCAAACCAGATAAGAGAATTCATGATCTAAATGCAAATTTCTATCAGAGCCCGACACCTATGACGAATTTCCAAGCGAAGAGTTACAAACTCCAATATGTTCTGGGGCTTAAGTCCTAGTTGTAAGTCCCGACCGCATCTTACTCGCGGAAGTGTAATCAGAGAAGATCAGGTGTGTTTGTGTACTGAGGCGCATATGCTCTATGTGTTTGCGGCTCCTGAGAAGGAGGGCTTATGCCCCATCGCCGAGCTGAGCACACTTCTTCGTGCCATCTGCAATCTCGTAAATGTAACGTATACTCGAATTATGAATATCACTTCCCGAGCCCGTATACACAAGGACTCATTACGAAATTCCGTTTCTCCTAATTCCCTCTCTTAAATTTAATTAATGTTCCGTTTAGTTCTACCATTATTTTTCTTTAATTTGCTTGAAACTCCAACACTGTTAACATAGGAAGACTTGAGTTAATGGAGAAGAGACATTTAATATGGAAATGAAGACAACTCGAATTTTACACATTAAAGAGATTGAGGTGTATTTTTGATTTTTTTTTTTTTGTTTTATGACCGAATCATCTGTAAGAGTTCAGTCTCATCAGAATGTAAAAATGAACTCCTTTACAATACAAAAGCTATTGTTTTCAATTTATTTAATTAGACCTTTTAATTTTTATCTGTAAAAGTGTTTCTGTTTTTCATAATATTTAAAGGCGGTATATAGTACATTATTTAAAGTCCAACCACGGCAAGACACCGGAGAAACAGAGGAGTAAAATATAAACATGATTGATGATATAAAATGTTTTTTTTTTTTCATGTTGCTCGTGTTAGTTACAATCATTTTACTCTATGAATTACCCGAATTCAAGGGTTGTTTCAGTTATATGTTTTTTATCCTCCTGGTCATGCAATTTTCACGTCAAGCTATAATATCACGACACGTGTACTATTCAAATTCTATTAAAATCAATAATTGTTGTTCAAATATATAAGGAAATATGCTCGATGAGTTCCAAATTCCATTCCATAATTATCGAAGTACCAGCGTTTCATTTGTTACTCGGACAGTTTTTTCAGTTGGACTATCGGATGCACATTGTACGATGATGTATGATTCAGACCTAGCCGTTTTAGCAGATTTACCCTAATGGAAATCAGCTTTTGAGGTCGTACTCATCACGTGATTTTCGAAAAATTTCCTCCATGGATCCTACTCAGTAGGGGATGAAAATGAGGATTGTTCAATATATATGTTGTTGTGTGTGTTAACGCTCTAGCGCTCACAATTTCGGTCTGATCGATACTCGATATTTAAACGTTTTATGTAAAAATGAAGATCAAGTTCATTAACGGCTGAAGTCGGACCAGGGGAGGAGGTTTAGAGGAGAGAATTTCGAAAATTCGACATATCTCCGTTACTGTAAGTCGAATCGAAAAGTGTATAAAATGAATCTTATTGCAAACCAAATGTACTATATATATATATATATATATATATATATTATATATCTTGAATATGTAAACGAGAAATTTGCATTTTTCAGTGGCTAAAATCGGACCAGTGGGAGGGGGCGGTTCTATAATTTGTATAAAACCAGTCTTATTTCAGATGTAATGTTCTATAAATGTTGTTATGTACGTATTTGCACTATCTTGATTATTAACCGAGGTATTTTCATTTTTTAGTTGTTGGCCTTCAGTAAACCCCCACTCCTACTCATCTCATAATAACCATAAGCTGTTACATTATGAAGCACATTATTTGAAGCCTAAATACCAAATATTGTTCTCATAGAACTTTTAAGTTTTGAGATAAATGCTCATATTTGACGCACGTGGAAAATCTGCTTATTTAACGCAGCCCCTGTGTGACGGACTCTTATATATTAAATCATATTTCATTTTTTTTTTTTTATTACGTGAATTACATTTTGTTAGAAGTTCTCCGTGATGTCGCAACTGTGTCCTTTACTCAGAAATTAGAAAACCCATTAATATAGTTTTCTACGAAAAATATCTTAAAAGTAATTCGTTAAGTATATACCATGGACTTCATTGCTTTTGGGAAAGTCTATTGGAAACTAATACCCGAGAAAATCCGATAAGAAGGCACTCAGGATTATAAGAAGTAATTTGATAATTCAAAGGACGGATTAAGGGAAAGGAAATTCAATCAAACCTTAAGAAGGTTCTCTAATCCTTATTTCTATTTGAGGGTGATGTTAATCTCAGACTTCCCTCATGAGAGCCTTTTATTTAGATTGCGAAAATTTTCGTTTACTTCTTTCTTCCAGGGTGAACTATACAGCTTTTACCTCGATTATCTTTATGAAAATTCGCTGAAAGATTATATAGGAAGACTGTAACTCTCTTAACCTGATGTTTATTAAAGATTCCTTCTTATTGAATACATATGAAGGGTCAGGGGGAAAAAAGATGAAAGTGACCAAAAAGTGATTTCGAGAAAAATGAAAAACAAAGTTTGATTTCTATTAACTCCTTTTGTAATATAATCTTACCTTTTTTTTAGAGTATCAATTCCTAATAGATATTAGTAATCAATATATGCAGTTCCATGTAGCTCCTAGGTAAAATGATGAAGGTGAAAAAAAACTTAATGAACAACTTATATTTTACTGACAATGAACAAAAAATTTTATGAAAATTTATTCATCTTGGTAATCCAGGGATACATCTTCGCTGTCATCGTGAACAGCTGCTGGATTTATGGTGGGCAAATTCTCAAAGAACGCCTTCGCAGCAGGATTAACCAAACATTTTTTAGTTGTTGCAAGTCGTTGAACTTTGGTTGAGAAATCGGCAATGGTCCATCATACAGGTTAGTTAAAGGTATACATGGAGCAGGACGTTATCTTGCACTTTTTCCTCTTTTTGGTGGTTTCCAAAGGGGTTCAGCGTCAATGTATCAACCAGAAAAAGTGTTTCGGTGAAAAAAGTTTTGAAGGATGTTCATTCATGACCTTTAAACAACGCACGGGCCTAGTGGGAAAGGGACAATTTTTCAAGTACATAGGATTCAAGAATTCTGTCCATGTCTTGAAAAGTTCTTGCTGGCAGTTGATCAGAGCAAAGGGCGACGGCCTCTCTCTGCTATTTCTTATAACATCCCTCCATTCGTTGGGCAACTCAACGTAAGTCTCCTGGTTGATGTAACTCATGTTTTTATCACATTCGAGGTATGAATGCCCTCGAATGGGAAAATATACTGTCGAAGCGATGCTTCTCAGTCACTAAATGATGAAGGTAACGAATTAGGGTATAATTTTTATTCTGCCCAGCACAGGAATCGCAAAATATCGCTTGTGACATTCATCTATTTTCCCCCTTACCCCAAATCTTTTCATGCACATTTCGGTCGATTCTCATCTTATTTTCCCCTTGTTGTTCTACCAGATGATATTACTCCTTCATAGCCCCTTGATAGCGCTAATATCTTAAAATCGACAAAAAAGTGACTTTCATCTTTTTTCCCCCTGGCCCTTCATATAGTTAAATCAAATCATTCCTACTTACAATTAGAGGTGGGCGTTGTTCCCTCCGTTTACATTTTGCACACCAGGGATTTTTAATTTTAGAGAATTTGTTTATGTGAGGGCCTCCAACAACAAGTGGTAACAAGGACCTTTATTTACCCCAAAACAATTATAATCTGTGACTGTGCTGAGGCTTAAGTTATAGACGTTAAAATGTTTACCAATCCCACTACTTCATTAAAGGATTCGTGATATTTCTTTAATAAAATTTATTTAACATTTACATCATTAAGGCCCATAACAAAATCAGTTTTCAAAACCTGTTGATAAAATTCTACTGGAAGCATACACCATTTCCCGTAAATTATTCTCTAAACATGTAGGTGTTTCTGTTCTCTGTTTAATTGAGAAACATTTCACTCTTTCGGCTTTTGCTACTCTCTTAACTGTGTAATTATATAAGAGAACTTTATACAGTTTACCCTTCGAAAATTTGTCTACAGACTTTGGTTTGCATAGGTTTAACAAATTCCCAAGTACCGATGTGTTTAAACATTCAATAAACTAAGCCTTTTTAGTATCCTCCAACTTTTTGTTGGCCAATTTCAGACTATTACATAGCTTGAACTACCATTCCTCGATGTCCATACTCTGTGGATTGAACTTCTAGCATTTGAACCTCGAGCATAACCTCTCTTCCGGCGCCACGTGGTTTTGCTCATCTTTTTCCTCCAGGCTAACATTAGTCTAGTTGTATCTTTCTTCGGCATGAGTCCAATTACCTCGTTGCCACTGTTATGCTTACAAATAACTTATTTGCAATATAATAGACACTTTCTACTTTTAAAAACAAACCTTATATTAACATCATGTTTTTTTATACATCTCTCAACCTTCAACACATATGATCCTTCAAACATCTGAACAACTAAACATCTGATCTACAAAAAATATATATATTCACACACACACACACACACACACACAAACACACACACACACACACACACTCACACACACACACACACACACACACACACACACACACACACACATATATATATATATATATATATATATATATATATATATATATATATATATGTATACACGTACAGCTACACAAATAAATATTAACATAAATATTTTTTATATTTCGCACCACAGAAACGAACTTGAAAACGCTAAATATTTGAAACACTAAATAGCAATATGTCTTGTTATTTAGTGTTTCAAATTTTATAATTCTCTTTTTTTTATACGAATTGGTACAATACTCATTTTAAAATAAATCTTCCATTTAGGTGTTACTAAACAAACCTGTAGAGTCGTCTTGATATTCTCGGCCCCTCTTTCCTTTCAATGAAACATTTTTCCTAATTGATACGGGGGATGTATGAGTTAAAAAGTTCCGAAACTTCTTTGGAAACTTTATTTCATATTTGTACGGGAAATCTTGCATCATTCTAATGAGGTTCGTTATAACTTTGCACTTATGCTTGAGTGCTCGCTGTTCAACTTTCCCAACCAGTTTTCTCTCGTCTAAAGTTACTTATGTTATTAAGTATCTGAACTTTGATTCCTTTCGGAATGTTTATATTTGCATGGACCGGTCTAATAATGTAATATATACTTTGTTGGTATACTAATGGGTCCCTGGATGGATTAGGTACAACTGAAAAGAATCTTCCCTTGTTATCCGCCTTAATGAATTTACTTAAGACCCAATCCTATAACGAAAAGTTTCATGTCATTATCTTCATTTATTCTCAAAGTAACACATCAAACATAGCGATGGGGAGTGCCTTTAGGATTTTATTAATTGTTTATTTTACATCCAAAAGCTGTATCTCATTTTCGGGAATAAGTTTTATGGCTGCACAAAAAACTTTTCAGGTGATGCTGGTATGAGACACTAATGGTATCTCACTACATGTTCTTACTGAAAACAAGAAATTACGAGTTACTCGCTTAGTATTTGAGTTACGAGATGCTGAGCACACAGCAACTTAGTCAATCCCTAGGACAACAGTAAAACAATACATATTGTATTTAGTCAGCTCAATAACTAAAATATTAACTAAAATAAACACAGTCAGGAACCTAAAAGGTGAATGTCACTTGATATAAATTAGAAAGATCATTATTGTACTAACATGATCCGTCGATCTATAATAAGATCACTTATTATTAAATTAAAATAATGGTGGGAAATAATCCCTAAAGTATCAATAATGATACCCTCGACCAAGGTTTGGAGAACCTTCTTGCCTATTCCCACCTCGTCAAAAAATGTCTGGGTACGTTTAGGGACCGTTCCCTTGGCACCGAACCACAAGCCTATCACCAGAAAATCCCGCTCCCCAAATGATTCCCTGAATTTTTCCGATTAAAATTTAGTACATTTGTCGTAAATATTTTTCTTTTCCTGGTGGATCTTCTTCGCTTGATCAGGGTCGTTGCTCTCGTACCTTATCGTTGGGTCCAGGATGTAGGCAAATTTACAATTCTCCTTGAAGGCAATGATGTCCGCGTACCTCGTTGGCCCTGCGTCATCGACACCTCTTCAATATAGAACAACAATTGCATCAATATTTTAAGAAGATTGATTCTATAACCCTTTCGATTCGACCATAATAACCGAGTTATATTGAATTTTCGAATTCCACACCTAACCCCCCCCCCTTATTCCTGGTGCGATTTCTGCTAATAGCATATACGATCTTTAGTTTTTACGGAAACAGTGATTTGCCGAGTATGATATAGATCAAATAAGCATTTTCGAGACATGAAGTTAAAATCTTATTTGATTACGTCATCGTATGTTACTCCCATTACAAAGATCTCATGAATACAATATTTTGGTATTTAAGCTAAGAATAAAGAGGTTTATGCTGTAACAGCTTCTTGTTAATATGATATGAGTAGGAGTGGGAGTTTACTAAGGGCTGAAAACTAAAAACTCCAAATATCTCGGTTAATAGTCATATTAGAGAAAATAAGTTACATACCAACATTTATACGCCATTTAATTTACAATAAGATTGGTTCAATACAATGTTTCAATTCGACGTATAATAACGCAGATATTTTCTATTTTCAAAGTTCTCTTATTCTAACCCACCCCTACCCCTCCCAAGGGTCCGATTTAAGCTATTAACACGTTGAGTCCTAAGGTGCCCGCCCGGTGGGCAAATAGTACTTTCCCCCTAGAAGCATTGCCCGCCGTTCGGGCTTCGTTTCTTCATGGAATTCGGAGGTTTTTCGAAAATCGCCTCAATTTCAGTACTGCTAACAACTGTTAGAGGTGTAATATGTTGTGTGCTTAAATTTACATTGCTTTTCCGAAGTCCTGTAGGTGGCCAGTATTCATCATTCGAAACCTTTTCTGTCCCTAACCACTTCCTGTTGACCATTCCCTGACTAATGTCTCCAGCAGATATTATAAGTAGTTAAGATGTGGTTTGAGATTGATAATATTTAAAGGGCCAGCGCTATCTGGCAGCGACTGGTGGGAAGTCAAACCACGTAGTTTGCCTAACGCCGGAACTCCTGAGCACGTCCGTCCCACAACTCATACAAACATACCGTCACTGCTCCTCACAAACTAATCCTTCTACTATATCAAACATGGCCTCCATTGTACGCATCTTATTATTTTACATATTTCATTCTCCTATTATATTACAGACAAGATTTTATATATATTTTTCTGTTCCACAACCTTCTTCACTTGATGATTATGTATTAGTTCTTTTTTTCCTTTTGGGAAGATCTGAGATATTCAAAAACAGTTCCTTTAATTGAGAACATGTGTCGGGTGAACATGTAGTTCTAATTAGAATTATTTATATCTTTGTTTACTCCATTATAGGTTCAGCGTGCATTTAGGTTCTTTTCTTTTTTAAGTTACAGACGTTATCATATTTCAAAGTTACAGTTTTTTTTTTTTTATTTCAGAGAATAACTCGAATTATAAAAAATAAAATGTTTTTACGTACTTATAGATTCATATTGTAAAAGTCCGTCACGCAGGGGCAGCGTTAACTAAACTGATTTCCCATGTGCGCACGCGTATACATTTATCTCAAAAAGTAAAAATTCAATGAGAACAATATATGGTATTCAGACTTCAAATAGATTTATTAATGATATAACAGCTTATTGTCAATATGTAGTAGTGCGTTTACTGTTTACTGAAGGCCGAAAGTTAATAAAAAGTCAATATTTCGGTTAATAATCACTCCCAGAACATTTCACTTGCAATATGATTGCCCAAAACACTTTTTGATCCCACGTCTAATGATGGAGATATTTTTAATTTTCCAAATTTTTTCCCTCTAAATCCCCCTTCCCCCTTTCCGATTTCAGCCATTATGACAATTAATCCACAATTATGACCGGCAGAGTGTAAACACACACTCGCACACACAGACACTCGCACGCACACGTACAAGCACACACGCCCATACACTTTGTACCCACCTCATTTTTGTCATCTAGGTAGGATCGATGGAGATTTTTGGAAATTTCTTGAAAATCACAGCATGAGTACTACCTTAATAGCTAATATCCCTTAAGAAATATCTGGTAAATGTTTCTTGGTAAGACTATACTTACATACATGTGTGCTGAAGATAGTAGTAGATTTTTTTTTTTTAGATAGCGATGATATGGTTTATAAATTCTCAGAGTCTTCCATATGGCTCCTGAACTCTGTTAGTCTTGATTCTGAAATATGTTTAAGGCCACCGTTGATGGAGCGGTAGGGAGAATTTCCTAATTGCGTTTGGCCTGGAACTCCTGTACGGCCCGGGAAGCGTGTCTGGAGTGTTTTCGTTTAAACGACGGAAACACTCCAGACATCCCAGGAACTAGCACATATTTATATTCCTATGTTATAAGTCGTGTGTTATATAAGTGTGCATACAGCTGAAGACCAGTTTCATCACTATATACTCAGGTATATCTCTATTTTAGCAGATTTGCCTTAAGGGAAATCAGCTATTGAGGTCGTCCTCATGACGCGATTTTCGAAATATTTCTTCAAATATCCATCGATCCTGCCCAGGAGATGACGAAAATGAGGTTCGTTCAAAATTATATATATATATATATATATATATATATATATATATATATATATATATATATATTTGTCTGTTGCCACTCTAGTGGTCGCAATTTTTGTTTGATCGTTACCAAGCTCGATATTTAAACGTTTTATGTAAAAATAATTGTCAATTTTGTTAATGGTTAAAATCAGACCAGTGGGAGGGGGGTTTTTCGAAAATTCAAAATATCTTCGTTACTATACGTCTGATCGAAAAATTGTATAGAATCAATCTTATTGATAATTAAATTTACTATAAATATTGTAATATAAATTTATTCTCTATCTTGAATATTAACCGAGATATTTGCATTTTATTGAGCGTAACGGACGTGATGAGATCGGCTAACTTCGGTTGCAGTCGTGAGTTTCCGGCTATTGAAATTTCTCTATTCTAAAACTTCATGTGGGAAATCTGCTTAGTTTATGCAGCACCTGCGTGACGGACTTTTTTTTATTAAATGTAATTGTCGTATCTATAAATGGGAAATAAATGTTGTAAGTTATTAAATTTTCAAAAATATCTCATAATCACCTGACAAGCACTGTTCTCTGAAAGTGCACTTTGCATATTGAAATACTTGTAGAGGAGAAGGCCTTTTATTAATCCTGATAAACTCCAAAAAATCTTGCATTTTGGATGGCCATTCTACCAGAATACATTACTAATGCGAGATCATTTATAGGCGATTATATTTGATGCTTAGAAAATCAACAATTAAAAAAATAACTTTAGGATTTACCTTAGCTTGCAAGACTGGCAGAAAGCAAAGTGACAAAAGAATTGACCAGAGATATGATTTTATCGTATTAACTACTCGGCATAAAACTTAGGCTCTTCCCTTAAAAGTCCTTTCCTTAATGGCTTCTAAACCGCTGAACAAGGAAAAAGAATTAAAATTTTACTCAATGTTCTTTCAACAGTAGGAAAAGTTTTCTGAAGAGACAAGAGACCTGGCAAGTTGTGCGAGAAGAATAAAGCACCTACTTACTTATACGAAATGCTTGGCGGCAACTTGAACCCTTAAGCACTAAGTCCCATAAAAGATGGGAGAAAGGGCTGCTTCTTAAGTTTCTCAGTCATATAACTCAAAGCGTTCTCATATAGTCCAGTAGCTCATCACATATTTAGTAGACTTAACGGTAGAATCTCTGGCAGTCGCAATATACTTATGTGCACAGGGGACGCTTATAATTTCAAATGGTCTTATAGCTTTCGCAGCCTGTGGATTTTTATTTTAACATTCATTATACCGCAGATGCTGTTTCTTGTTTTAATTTTTGATTTATTTTTGTGTAATATAAATATTTATTCGGCGTAGGTAAACGTTTAATTCAGAATAAAATTACTTCCAAATGAGGAGTAATTTATTCTCTTGAATTATTAACTCTTTAAGCAAAGGAGGTGCCTTGGACACTTAAATCAACTTCAAAATAATTGAGAATTATACTTCTTGTATAGTAAATTACTCTAATAACAAGTCTAGTAAATTTTTGGTTTGCCTTCCTGGAGATACTCTTAAAATTGACAGCCATTTGCAGGGCATGGAAGCAGCTAAGCCCTGCGGCCATTATGGCTTTCGTATTGATGTAAGGAACTATCTTGACCAAAACTTGAACTTCCTTCTTCTAGGATACGCGCAGTTCCCCCATTCGGGGCCAGTCGTACCTCCCCGCTTTGCCGAGATGTGCCCATATACTTATTTTATGCCATAGAAACTTTTATGAAATATCTTTTACAGCTGAAGTTAACGCTGTGAAATTTCTGCTAGTGATTAGCACTCAGTCAGCATTCACCATATTGTGAAAACTTATTATGAATAGTACCATTGACGTTTATTTCGGACAACATGAGTAGTAAACTAAAAGCCATTTTTGACTGTAGGAAGCGTTATGGGGGGAACTAAGTGATGTCTTAATCCCTGTATTAGTCACAGACAGAATTTTGTAGGTTCTATGTTCTCATTAATTTTAGCAGATATCCCTTAAGGGAAATCAGCTATTGAGGTTGTACTCATGACGTGATTTTCGAAATGTTTCTTCAAATACCCATCGATCCTACCTAGGAGACTAGGAAAATAGGGTCCTCAAAATTATATATACATTTATGCTCTATCTTGAATATTAACCGAGATATTTGCATTTTTCAGTTTTCAGCCTTCATGTTACATAAACAATACTCTGTTATATAATAAACATCATTATTAGAAGCTTTCAAGAGACCTTTATTTTACGAGATACGTGCAAATATAATCTAGTGACCCCTCCCCCGTCTTAATTTCTTGGATTACTAAAATTTGATTGATTGAGAAACAAATTATTCTGATCATTATAAATTACAGTACTAGATGTAAATAGTTTTCAAAAAAATTAATAAAGTATATTCTAATATATTTTAGTAATTGTATTTCTTTCCGGTAAGAGGTTAGCAGACCTGTTTGTTTACATTTTAGACGCTTCCCGTTGGATGGGGAAAGATTTCTTGAATTTATTCACTTAATATTCACGGTTGAGTTGTGATACCAGTATGTAGATTTATCTATTGTTAAACTTCACGAGGGAAATCTGCTTAGTTTGCGCAGCCCCTGCGTGACGGACGCTTTTTAGTATTTACAGACATTTTCCCCATTCTTGTAGTATTTTTTCTGGCATCCCTATACCAGAGATCACATTATACACCTTCACCCAGAACGGCATGTTTACCATAGTAAAATAATTCCTTAGAGGAGGCTTGTTATTTTTAATAGGCAATACGATTTCCTGGACTTCTCCTCTATCAGGTGGCTCAGGTTCCTCAATAGCTTCATTACTGGCTCGCTCCTACCGATAGTTGGACTAACTGACCAGTTCCTCAATTTAGCGTATATTTAAAGCCCCGGCCATTTCCAAGATCTCCCAACTCAGTCGTCATCGCCAAGCAATCACAGCTGTTAACGTAATTTTAGCAGATTTCCCTTAAGGGAAATCAGCTATTGTGGTAGTACTCATGACGCGATTTTTCTTCAAATGTCCATCAATCCTACCCAGGAGAAGACGACAGGAGAAGCTTCCGCCTGAGCCGAGAAATGACGAAGATGGCCGACGTTATCCGAAGTATACCCGACCGCAGACTTCATAAAAATGCAAATATCTCGGTTAATATTCAAGATAGAGAATAAATGTATATAACAATATTTATAGTAAATTTAATTTGCAATAAGATTAAATAAATTTGCAATAAATAATACATCCCTTAAGGGAAATCAGCTAAAATAGCCATCTAGTTGCCTGAACTGCTGCGCTGCTTGTTATGGTTCTATTAAGTAATATCAAATCGGTGTAGTATTTATGATGGTGTGTGGGATATGCGAGCACTAAATAAATTCTAAAAGGGTTTTAAAGTGCCGTAATATAGCTATTTAAATACAAATCATTATCTATCACACCCACATGGCTTACGTAAGACTACTTATAAAAAGCTATTCCGTATGCCGAAACCATTTTCTCTTGGGCCGTATTTTATGCTTCTATCTGATACGAATTGTGTCTTATCGGCTTCTTAAGTCTAATGTAACTTACGGCTCATATCTTATTATTTTTTGGTCAACTCATTAAAGTCTATGGAACAGTCCATTTGGAAACTTGCTTTTTCTGTTTTGTTGTATACTGGAATGGAATTTACCTTATTGTAAGGTATTATTGCATTATTGTAAATGGTTATGATCATATAATATATAATTTTTTAGCAGATTTCTCTTAAGGGAAATGAGCTATTGAGGTTTTACTCATAACGAGATTTTCGAAAAATTTCTTCAAATGTCAATCCTACCTAGCTACCTAGGAGATGACGAAATGAGGTCCGTTCAAAATTATATATATATATATATATATATATATATATATATATATATATATATATATATTTGCCTGTTAACGCTCTAGCGGCCGCAATTTTTGTTTGATCGTTACCAAACTCGATATTTAAACGTTTTATGTAAAAAGACAGATCAAGTTCGTTAATTACTGAAATCGGACCAGTGGGAGGGGGGGGGATTATAGGGGGAGATTTTTAGAAATTCGAAATATCTACGTTGCTATACGTCAGATCAAAACATTGTATAGAACCAATCTTATTGCAAATTATATTTACTATAAATAGTGTTGTATACCTTTATTCTCTATCTTGAATATTTACCCAGAAATTTGCATTTTTCAGCTTTCAGCAAACCCCCACTGTTACTCATGTTATATAAAAAAATACTTTGTTATGAAATAAACCACATTATTCGAAATTTAAATTGTTTTCAATAAACCTTTATTATACGAGATAAATGCCAAAATGTTATGGCGACCTCATTCTTTCTTAAGTTCTTGGACTACTAAAATTTGATTGATTGAGATAAAAATTATTCTGATCCATTACAAATTACAGTAGGAGATATAATAAATAGTTTTTAATGAAATTTATATGTTATACTCTGATTTATTTCAGTAATTGTTATTCTTTTCTGTGGGAAGTTGGCACACCTGATTTTTCACGTTTGGAGATTTCTTATTATCGTTTGTATTTATTCACTTAATATTCCCGGTGGTGTTGTGTTATCAGTATGTAGATGTTTAATCTATTGTTAAACATCATGAGGGAAATCTGTTTAGTTTACGCAGCCCCTACGTTAAGGACTTTTATAAAAATGTATTTATAACAAAATTAAACTTATATTCCAATATGAGACAAACCCTGATTGTTGCAAGATGAACTCTTACCTTTTTCGTGGGTAAGTTATTTAGTAAAAATTCTAATGTATGATTTCCATTAGATGGTCGCCATCCTACAGTTCCTATGTTGTTATTGTATAATGTACGTATGTATGGAAAACCAAACTTTTATAATAGATACATGAACACTGGTGATGAGAGAGGTCCTTGGATATTCTTAGTTTCTAATTATTTACTCTGCAAAACTTCTGAGTAAATACTGATATCACAAGGAAATCTTTTGTCATTAAATAGTCCGCCACGCAGAGGCTGTGTATGCGAAGCAGATTTCCCAAGTGGTGATACAACGCACTACTGATCTCTGCTGACCATATATTATCTATTTCTAAATAAAAATCTGACAAGTAGAAGTTAGAGTTTAGAGAAGACTGAAACCAAGAAAGTACGAATAACTATCTTAGTATTCGAGTTACGTAAATTTGCATAATGCAACAACTTAAATATTTTAGCAAGACTGGCTCTATAATATTTTTCAGACCTGCCTCATAACGGAGATATTTAGAATTTAAATTTTTGATATTTTTAGAATTCCCTATTTATCTACCTCCTCCCCCCATTCTTGCTCGGATTTCAGCCATAAACGCATATGATCTACAGTATTAAATGGCAGGGTTAAATATGAGTATGTTATACATCAAATAAACATTTTCGTGTCAAGAAATAAAAATTTAATTCATGAAGTACTGTCACAACGTATTTTCTTATATCTCTTCTAGTAAAGATCTATTGAACACAGTATTTGGCATTTAAGCTTAGAATACATATTCGCGAATGAAAAAATCTCTGTTAATGTTCAAGATAAAGATTAGAAGCTTGTAAAACAACATTTATAGATAATCAAGTTTACAACAATATTGGTTATATCAAACAAAAATTAAGTTAACAGACAATTTTATTTATTTATTAAAGTTCACTTTTTGCTACTATGGCTAATTTGAACGGGTTATTTACAGGTTACTACCCTTTTCTAGCCAGGATGGGACTAAGTATTGGTTTAATATCGAGTTTGGTAACGATCAAACAAAAATTGTGACCGCTAGATCGTTAAGAGACAAATATGTATAGTTTTGAAAGGACCTCATTATCGTCATCTCCTACGTAGGATCGATGGACATTTGAGGAAATTTTTCGAAAATCGCATCATGAGTACGACCTCAATAGCTGAGTCCGCTTATGGGAAATCTGCTAAAATGAAGATTGCCTGGCTTTATCTGCCATTAACACAGGAGTCGAGGAATATTTGACATGAAGATGGAGGAAATGTAGATGAGACGTGATTACAGTAGCAGTGAGCAGCGAGGCAAGTTCTCATACCACAAAATGGGGAATCTGCTATCGACGCCAAAGGAAATGGAAATACAAATTACTGAAATTATAGAGCCGTAATTTGACGGTTAGAAGCTGTGGGAACAAAAAGGGTACGCCATTTTACTCAATCGCTACTCATAAAGGAACACATATTTCTGTTTTCTATGACGGCCATAATAAAAGGGAGTGATAACACGAATCGCGATTACAAATCCAAAGAAAAATGAAAGAAAGTGGATTAATTATGGTATAACAACATATATTACGAAATTGAAAAAGAATATATTGTAATATATTTCTCAGATTAGTTGTTACCAGATTTCCCTTAAGGAAATTCTATTGAGGTTGTATTTTTGACGCAAATTGTTTTCAAATGTCCTCAGATCCTTCCTAAAAAAGGACGAAAATAAGGCCCGTTAAAAATTATATATATACACATTTGCCTGATAACAAATTGTTGTTAAAATTGGGGCTCAGGTTGGCCTTGCGAGTTAAAGCGTTGGCCTTAATCTGAATAATCTTATTCTTAAATGGTAAACCTAGAGTGGGAAGTTCGATTCCCTTCTGGGCAAATGGGAATTTATTTATTGACGAACTCATTAAATAAGATTCTTCGTCCCACCTTGGTAAGAAAAGGGTTGCAACCTGTTGATAAACCTCCCCAATTAAGCATAGTAGCAAATAGTTGACGTTAATAAATATGAATAAGGATATTATTTCCTGTTAAATGATGGTTGGAATTTTTTTTATGCAGGTTTATCAAATATTACCTCTCCTTTATTTCAATTCTTCTTATTTTATTTTTTTTACTTTTACTTCGATTGCTAACAGTTTTGCCATCTTATATCAATATTCGACAGGTTTTTATTATAAAAAGGGATGAAAATTTTCTTGAGTTTCGCACTCCTGAAAGTAGAAGAGTAAAATTATACAAGCATAATACTGTGAAATATAACAGTTCATATAATAATTGCTTTGATAATAGTTTGTAAAAGAAGATGAAAATGAGAATCAAAGAGAAGAAAATGGTATCAGTTATAAACGAAATGACGGAGCGAAGTTTGTGGTGATTGCTCTGGTTTTATCGGAAGGCCGGCAGGCTGGATTGTGGTATCGATAATTTATCACAAGTGCAGACAGCCGGAACGAATTCTCCCATTTGGCATCGTCGTAGTCATTAACCAAAGTATTTCTCCATTACACTTTACTTACGGGCCCGCAACTCGCCGTACCGTTTTACTACTCGTTTTATCTGTTTTACTGCGCTCTGTTAAAGTATTAGTACGGGCAGGGTGGAATAGGATAGAAAACTAATTGTTTCTGACTAGGCTGCGAGCCGTGAAGGTAGCAGTAATTGTTGAAAGTTAATTCTGTTAAAATTACAGATCACGGTTACTGTTGCTAATCACTGATATTACTGTTGTGATTTTAGCAGATTTCCCATTAGCGAAATCAGCTATAGATGTCGTACGGGGTCCGTTCAACATTTATTTATATATATACATCTTTGTCTGTTACCGCTCTAGGAGTCGCAATTCTGGTTTAATCGTTACCAAACTCGATATTTAATCGTTTTATGTAAAAAGAAACATCGAGTTTGGTTATGGCTGAAATCGGGCACGTGGGTGGGGAGGGTAGTTTAGAAGGGAGGAATTTTGAAAATACAAAATATCTCCGTTATTATACGTCTCATCGAAACATTTTATAGAACGAATCTTACTGAAAATGTAATGTTCTATAAATCGTGTTATGTACGTTTTTTTAATATCTTTATTATTAACCGATATATTTGCAATTATTAGTTTTCGGCCCCAGTAAACCCCCACTCAGACTCATCATATTATCAATAAACTGTTATATTATGACGCTCTTTATTTGGAGCCTAAATGCCAATAATTGTTCCCATTGGTTCTCTACTGTATGTTTTGAGATAAATGCAAATACGTGACGCCCGTGAGAAATCTAATTAGCGTAGCCCCTACGTGACGGACTTTTGGTCGTAATATGGCCTTGTCTTACATTAATCAACTACGTATTACATACCGCTGTTACTCCGTTGAGTAAAGATTTATTTGACATATATGTAAAACTGAATTACTTTAGTGTGCGAGTGCTAAATTGATTTTTTAAATTTCTTTGCAGAGGGAGTCCCTGGCAAAAGATGTTGAGTACGAGCGTGGTGTTCGGCAGAGGGTGGAGAGCAAGCTTGAAGAAGCTTCTTTGGAAGCAGATCACTCTAAAAGGAAAATCGCCACTCTTCAGGACACTTGTCACAGGTATATATCCTTCATTTTCATCTCTTTCTTTTTTATTTGCTGAAACATCCTGAAATACCAGAAATGGTTGTTTTTAAACCACCTGAAATGGTCACCTAAAAAGTAGTATTAATCTGCAAATCACCGACTCTTATTGCGTACATGGGGCTCAGGTTAGCCATGTGAGCTAAAGCGTTGCCTTTAATTTCACATGGTAATCCTAGAGTGGCGAATTTGATTCCCGCCTGGGCAATAGGAATTTATTTAGTGGCGGAATTCATTAAGTAAAATCTCTAGTCCCACCCTGGCCAGAAAAGGGTGGTATCCTGTAGAGACCCCATCCAAATTAGCCTTAGTTGTAAAAAGTGGACGTTAATAAATAATTTTAAAAAAATTAATACATAATGAATTTTGGTGCACTACATTTAAATTATTTCATTTGAATGTGAGTTTTAACGCTTTAGCGTTGACCTTAATCTCTCATGGTAAACCAAGAGTGGCGAGTTCGCTTCCGGCCTGGGCAAAGGAAATTATTTAGTGACGAAACTCATTAAATAATATCCTAAGTCCCACCCTGGCTGGGAAAGGGTGATAACCTGTCCAAATTAGCCTTAGTTGCAAAGAGTGGACGTTAATAAATAATAATAATAATAATCATTTGATCGTTATATGTGATCTTTTCATTATAATGCTTCGGATCAAAAAATGTCATAGAACGAGATCTTTTTTATGTCTAGTATGTACCTAAATATTTCCTTTTTTTCCGTCCCGAAATCGATTCTGACTAGAAGGGGAGTTGTACAACTAGAGCCTCAAATATAAAATGTCTACATTCTAAGGCTAGTCGTTTTTGATTTATACGAGAAACGTAGAGACGTCACGCCGGAACTACTCGATATAAGTTCTGAGAGGATCAAAACGGATAACCCGTTGAAATTTTAATACCGAAAACTTTCGCGGTTACAATGCTTCCTGTACTTCTATTGGAAAGTAAAATTCATATTTTATGATTCAGATTGAGCGATTTGTATGTAATTAGATCTATCAACTCCAGTGTTTTGTGCAGCTCTGAAGCTGAGCTTTTGGGATTTAGGAATCTCGTATTTCGAAGACATTGACTCTACTAGACCTGGAGTACAAAGCAAGCTGACTGCTCCTGATCTTTTCATTCGTCCATCGGGGTCAGTAAGGCCTTTCAGTCTTTTGGGGCTTTCTTCCTAAAATAGGTTTCGATCACTCTACATAGAACATTTTTTCCAGAAGGAATGTCGTTTAAGTGATGAAACTTGTGATAGTTCACGTGTGCGGGCTTTTAAGTAGTCGGGATGTTTTGTCTCTTGCGGTTACCTAATATAATAAATTATAATAGTTATTCTAAATGTTCATCTTCAAATCCTCCAATACATTATGCCTATGTTTCACGCATTGAGTATTAAGGAGTGCGTTTCGATCCTGGATTCGGACTAACACGGGAGAGAGGGTACAACGGATTCAATTGTGCCCTATGTAGCGGTCCATTGTGACCGCCCCTATCTCCCACATTGTGCTAGTTGATGCAAGCTCCCCTTACATCAACGGCTTTACAACAACTCAGATGCCTCTCGTCCGGCAAGCAATATTATTTATTTATTTATTCAAAGTAGATATTGAGAATAATGGTCGATTAATTATGCAATAGACGGTATGGGCATAGTCCTTCAGGATATAATTTTTTGGGCTATCTTTTTATGAACTTTAAATTGATATACCTAATTATTTAGAAACACCAGAGAAGTCCTATAATACATTGATGACATTTCAATTTGCTTGGTAGCCTTTATCAATATGAGATGAGTTAGGAAGTCCAGACTTTACACACACTAACCATGCTGGCTAAATATTCTCCCGGCCAATAAATTTGGTTTTATTTGTTTCCTCACGGAAATCGGCTATTCAGGTTGCATTGATGTGGGGAAAAAAAATCTTCAATTTCAATCAATTGTGCCTACGAGATGGTGAAAATGAGGTTTCTTCAAAATTACACACACAAACACACGCACGCACACACATTTATCTCACTTAACGTTAAAGATCATATTCTTTAATGACTAAATTCGATCAGGTTGGGAGGAATTCGAAAAATCAAATATAGTATGTATGGGTCGGATCAAAAATGTGGAACATTTTCTACAATTGTTGTTCAATACATTTGTTCCTTTTCACGGATATTAAGTGAGTTATTATTTTATAAAATATTACTAAAATTTGCAGAGCAGCTTTGCGTAAAGCTTGCATTTTTATATTTTCAGTCCAGAATTAACCCCAACTTCCGAAAGCCCAATTTTTATTTTAAGTAACTCAGGTACTAAAAATCTCATTTCCTGTGAGAATTTCAAATTCTATAATCATACGCTCCTTATGACGGGAGATATAGTGTGAAATGAGATTAATGTGTAGGCCGTAGAAGGAAAACTATTATTTTACGCATCCTCTTCATGATGGACTTTGTATGAGATATCAGTTCTGTGACGGAATTGCCTGAATATAATATTATTCACTTTTCCTATCGTAATAGATGTGCCAAATCGATCAATAAACTTCATTCCTGATTATACATCATTCTGAAATTGTAAGCACTATTTTTTATTATTAGTATTTCCTATATTATTTATTTCTGAGTTTGAAACTTTCCTGACTGAATGTTAAAGGTAAAACTGAACCTAGGGGCCTGGAGTTAACCAGCTGACGGGAAGGACTTCCCGAAGCATTCTATTGGTATGCAAATGCATTGGATTGGATGCGTTCTCCCCCTCCCCTGACTTCATTACGAAACTATCAGCTGCACAACTGCATAACCTTACCATATCTGTTTACGCCTATGCAATGCGCTCTCCTGAAACTGTTCTCATCGAGGGCAAAGGGGATAGTGTCTCTTTGAGAATTCTCCTGAGAGTTAATGACCTTTTAGGGCCTGAGACACAGTGCTCTCTCCCAGCTTGGGAGTTGTACATTTTGAGGTGTATTTGGAATTCGATCTAGACCTTATTCGGCTATCAAAGTGCTTGAGTGTCGTGTTGTACAGTCATTGGCACTAGATTTATGTGAAGCAGCGTACAGACAGGTTTTATGCTTGCTGTTCCAGAGATGTGGGTTCTACGAGTATTTATAATGCTTGATTTGCTAATTTGCTTTAATAGTCTTTGGCGTTAATGCCAGCGTGTAATTTCATATTTACAACTTTTTATCGTAAAGCTTTGCTTATTACTAGACATTCCTAGTTTTTACGTATCTGATTTAATGCTGATCTAACGACATGTTTAACATATCATCACTGTATACTTAAGGCAGCTTTTCTGGTTAATAATGTCCATTGCAGTTTCGCATTATTTTAGCTGATTTCCCTTGAGGGAAATCAGCTATTGAGGTCGTACTCATGACGCGATTTTCGAAAAATTTCTTCAAATGGCCATCGATCCTACCCAGGAGATGAGGAAAATGAGGTCCGTTCAAAACTATATATATATATTTGTCTGTTAACACTCTAGCGGTCGCAATTTTTGTTTAATCGTCACCAAACTCGGTATTTAATCGTTTTATGTAAAAAGGAAGATCAAGTTCGTTAACGGCTGAAATCGGACCAGTGCGAGGGGTGGTTTAGAGGGGGGATTTTCAAAAATTCGAAATATCTCTGTTATTATCATCGGATCGAAAAATTGCATAGAACCAATCTTATTGCAAATTAAATTTACTATAAATATTGTTTATGCATTTATTCTCTTTCTTGAATATTAACCGAGATATTTGCATTTGTAATCTGCGTGTGGTCACCAGTAGGCTATGTTCGGACTTTCCGCCGAGAGCTCTGGTGGCCGTTTCCATAACTATTCGTCCCTCGTGAATAGGTTTAGAGGTTAGGTTAACTGTTTTTTTGGGGCTAGAAACTACTGGGTTATTACGCCCTAAATAATGTTTTAGGTTTAGAGGTTTCTTACTACTACAGTTGTTATTAGCAGATTTCTCTATTGTAAAACTTCACGTGGGAAATCTGCTTAGTTTACGCAGCCCCTGCGTGTCGGACTTTTGTTCTAACAACATTAGCTTTGGATAAAGCTGATATTACGTTAAAATTGATCTACAAGGTTTTCTTTTTAGCCTAATACCAGTTTTACTGAATTTAGTTTGAACTTTTGGCTCTACTTGTTGACACATGTCAAATAGTTTTGCAATTAAGTTTGTCAAATACAACTTCCCTCTTTAAACAATTTTCCATGAAGACATTTTGTAGACAACAATATATAGTAAAACGGCTTAGCCTTAATACTGTTGTATTAAATCGCTTTATAGTTTGAAAGATTCTGTAAATTTTCAAGAATTTGTAGATGATCCCTAGCCATTTAGATATCCCTCCTAAAAAAAAAAAAAAAAAAAAAGTTTTAAGAAGTTATTAAACTTAAGTTTGAACCCTTCAGTATACTACAACCATTATACTTAAACGATTCTATGAAACAAAATATTGATACTAGGAATCATAGAGAATGCAGAGCGTGGTATTATAGTTATTATTTATTATTATTAGTTGTTATTAGTAGTATTTAGGGGTTGTCTAAACTCCTCAATATTATTTATTGCACTGGTCGCTTCCTGGATGTTAACTTGCTCAACTCTATGATAAGAACGTTAAAAAAACAATATCTGTATGTATGTATGTATGTATGTATGTATGTATGTCTGAATGTATATATTTATATATATATATATATATATATATATATATATATATTTATAGATACGAAAACATTATTTAAAATGGTTTTGAGAAGTAAAAAAAAGTTACAATGTGTCATTGAAATAAAGTCATTATGGTATTTTTTTCTTCAAACATACCAACAAAATTCAGTTTTGCATTGATTCATGGAAAAACCAGAAAATAGTTTTCATAAGAAATTACCTGCTGAAAAATTTGAAGAATAAATATATTATTAAAAATAATATTCTGACAAATATTCAAATTAATATTTAATTTATCGATGTGTGTTATGATTAACCAAAAATAAGAATAAATTACATAGAAAGGCAGAGAAATGGTTTGAAAAATAGCTCGTCATAAATTTCTGTCAAGCCAACCCCATACCTTTATTCTGTACCACATTTAAAAAAAAATAAATAAATGTATGGCTCGCTTTTGATCTACATTAAGTTAAATATAATTGCTACTCGTGGACGTGATATATGGGCTAGGGTTAGTCGGTGTTAAGGTTGAACGGCCAGCCTTGAACTTTATCCAATGTTTTGAAGATATCCTTCTAGGAGGCCGTGGGAAGTTACTTACATTTACACTGCCTTTGAGATACATAAAATAATTCAGCTGGTCCATTTGTCTTCTTGATCTGAAATCAGCTGCATATCCCTTGCTACATTGCCCTCCTGAGTGAGGGAACTCATGTTAGTCAATAACATACGAGTTTCTTTAAGACTTCTTTCTAGCTTATTTAAAGCACTGATTACAATTCATTGAAACGTTTGCGATTTGTCGCATAAGCCAAGTATGATGCTGGTGGGGTGTCTTAGTGATATACTTGAGTGGCAATTAGGAACAGATATTAGGTTTCGGAATTTCAGTACTTTTGTTATTTTTATACATCTGGAAATTAAATATATCCAGCCTAAGAATCTCTACTACTGTTATTGATAATTGTTTTATTGACACATTTATAGGAGAATTCAATTACTGATACCTTGATTAGGCTATCCCATGACATTATTAAGAAATACTCAGTGGAGGTTTTATCTACTATATTTTCTGTGTATTTTTCAAGAGACATCTGCAAGTAGATAAATAAAGATATTTAGCAAACGTGAGAGCCACATGTTATGGATGGTAATATGGATAAATATATAAATAACTAGCGGACCCGACAGACGTTGTCCTGCATGATATTTCAAACGATTAGGATATTAAATTTAATAATATTATGTTGAAAACAAAAGCTACTTTTAATAACACAGAAAACAACTTTTGTTATGTGCACGTTTGCCTAAAAGCAAATAGAAAATGAAATATCGCAATTTTTTCATTCAGGCCTCCCTATAACATCCATTCCCGTTTGAACCAAAAATATATATATATAAAATTTTGAACGGATCTCATTTTCGCCATCTCCTGGGTAGGATCGATGGACATTTAAAGACATTTTTCAAAACTCGCGTCATGAGTACGACCTCAATAGCTGATTTCCCTTATGGGAAATCTGCTAAAATGTAATATAGCTTATAATGATGGAAGAATTAATGCTAATTTACATACCGAGTTTCAGCAGATTTCCCTCAAGGGAAATCAGCTATTGAGGTTGCACTCATGACGGAATTTTCGAAATTTTTCTTCAAATGTCCATCGATCCTACCTAGTAGATGACGAAAATGAGGTCCGTTCAAAACTGTATATATATATATATTTGTCTGTTACCGCTCTAGCGGTCGCAATTTTTGTTTGATCGTTGCCAAACTCGATATTTAGTCGTTTTATGTATAAAGAAAGATCAAGTTCGTTAACGGCTGAAATCGGACCAGTGAGAGGGGGGATTTAGAGGGGAGGATTTTTCAAAATTCGAAATATCTCCGTTACTGTACGTCGGATCGAAACATTGTACAAAATCAATCTTACAGCAAATTAAATTTACTATAAATATTGTTATATGCATTTATTCTCTATCTTGAATATTAACCGAGATATTTGCATTTTTATTAAATCTGGGCTAACGGATGAGTGACTTTCCCGCCAAAAGCTAATTCGGCCGTTTCCTTAATTGCTCGGCTCTCGTGAAATTTCTCTATTGAAAAACTTCACGTGGGAAATCTGCTTAGTTCACGCAGCCCTTGCGAGACGGACTTTTGTTAAGTACGGTTCAATCGTTAGTGCCCAATAAAATTGTTGGCTCCCACTTTAATTTTTTAGTGTATATCTCGTTTATACTTTGTTATACGACAAAAGAGAATATAACAAAAGTTACTCTAAATAACAAAATAAGCAACTTTTATCCTGTGCATATTTGCCGAAAAACGAATAGGATATAATATGTAGGTCTCCAATCTCGGTCATTAGAATGATTAATGCAGGCCATTTAGAAAAATGGTGATTATAGCAGATTTCCCTGAAGGAAAATCAGCTATTGAGATTGTAGTCATGATGCGATGATCGAAAAATGTCTTCAAACGTCCATCGATCCTACCCAGGAGATGACGAAAATGAGGTCCGTTCAAAATTGTATATATATATATTTGTCTGTTAACGCTCTAGAGGTCGCAATTTTAGTTTGATCGTTACCAAACTTGATATTTAAACGTTTTATGCAAAAAGACAGAACAAGTTCGTTAATGGCTGAAACCAGACTAGTGGGAGAGGGGGGATTTTCGAAAATTCGAAATATCTCCGTTACCATATGTCGGATCAAAACATTGTATAGAACCAATCTTATTGTAAATATCTCGGTTATTATGCGTCGGATTGAAAAATTGTATAGAATCAATCTTATTGCGAATTAAATTTACTATAAATATTGTTCTATACGTTTATTCTCTATCTTGAATATTAACCGAGGAATTTGCATTTTTATTAATTGTGGGCCGATAACGGATGACTGAGTTTCCCGCCAAAAGCTAGTTCGGCCCTTTGCCGTAACTGTTCGGTTCTCGTATGGAGATTTCTCTATTGTAAAACTTCACGTGGGAAATCTGCTTAGTTTACGCAGCCCCTGCGTGACGGACTTTTATTTGTTGTCGCTAGGTTGTTCAACTTGTGTCAATGTGTACTAGTAAGTACTATGGAAATAAGAGTAAGAATCATTTTTAGCGTCTTTAATTCTTTAGTATGTTTTTAATACCTTACAATCAAATATTTCCCTTTAACCGTTATTCAACGCATTTAGAGTTCAATTCGAGCATACAAACAACAATAATTGAATCCTGCAGCATTAGTGTAGATGTCTTGGTAGAGAATACTGCAAAATATATTTTAAAATAATAAATGGAGTTCCAAAATAAGAGTGTTTATATTGATTATATGAGTAATAATTTCTAGATAAATGTGTTCCACAATGTTGAAGGAATAGTTCTTCAGTGAAAATAAATCTACCTAACTGTTACGTTCATTAAGTGACATGAAAAAAAAAATGTATAAAACAAATCCTTGACGACTAAGTACATTTGAGTCCTATCTAAAACTTTCAAGAGTTGTTTAATGGCTTTTTAATGTATCTAGTCCGCTTAGCAGTTGAATTCAACTTTCTTTTGAACATTTTTTAACTCAAGTCCTCTTACTTCTTACTTTTTGTAAGTTACTGACCACAAACTTTCGATTTCTTTTATCACATTCCATCGCTCTTAGGATGGGTGTAATGACGACCAAAAAGATAAACTTTGTCACCAACTATTTCCTGTGAAGCGTTGATGGACTTTTCCAAAAATAATGTCTTGCTTCCTAGAGCCATTCAATGATAGATAAGGCTTTTAATTGTCCATAATTTAGGAATGTAATTGAAAAAAAAATCCGTCACGCAGGGGCTGCGTAAACTAAGGAGATTTCCCACGTGAAGTTTTACAATAGAGAAATCTGCCTAATAACAAGAGTATTAGTAAGGAATCTCTAAACCTATTCCCCAGGGACGAACAGTTACAGAAATGGCCGCCCTAGCTCTCGGCGGAAAGTCCCGAACATAGACAACTCCTTCCGACCACACACACAATACAAATGCAAATGTCTCGGTTAATATTCCAGATACAGAATAAATGTATAGAACAATATTTATAGTAAATGTGATTTACAATAAGATTGGTTCTATACAATGTCTTGATCCGACGTATGGTTACGGAGATATTTCGAATTTTCGAAAATCCCCCCTCTAAACCCCCCTCCCACTGGTCCGATTTCAGCCATTAACGAAGTTGATCTGTCTTTTTGCATGAAACGTTTAAATATCGAGTTTGGTAACGATCAAACAAAAATAGCGACCGCTAGAGCGTTTACAGACATATATATAACATTTTGAACGGACCTTATTTTCGTCATCTCCCGGTTAGGATTGATGGTCATTTGAAGACATTTTTTGAAAATCGCGTCTTGAGTACGACCTCAAAAGCTGATTTCGCTTAAAGGAAATCTGCTAAAAAAAACTTTGACACCGCACCCCATCTAGAGCGAAGTCTCAAACAGCTTTGTAGGTGGTTAGTTTGAAGGATCCTTGCTGTATTGTGGTGCCATTATCGACCGAATATACTAGTACTTCTTTTTTTAAATATCCACTCGGTTGCGTCACGATGATGAGTGGGTTCACGGGAAGGAATAAAAGGCAGAAAAGTAAATAAAATAAAAGTTACAGTGTGAATTCGGGTTTTGGATTAAGCACCACTGACACAGAAATTCTATTTAACTATGTTAAGATAATGTCCAGATGTGTATTTTTGTCATTTAGTGGTTCGTTAAGATGCATTTAGTCATTTAATAATAAAAATTGTATATTACTTCCTAGATTTCTTTTATCTCCGAAACTATAAATAAAAACGATACATACACTAACACCAACGTAGAGATTCTCACAAAGATTAAATAGAAGAATGTTTTATGAATTCATAAATAATATTAATTTGTTAGGAGTCAGTTGTCAGTAATGTGACATTTTAACCGTTAGAATGGAGAGATCATTTTTAAAAGATTTCTCTTTATAATTTATTCTCTTTTATGGTTGAATGGTTATTGGCCAAAGTCCAAAGATATTAAATTCCCCCCGAGAACCAATATGCCTCATGAAGTACTGCCTCTGTGAACTTTTAATACTTTATCGATATACTTCCTTTGCGTTGCTCCTTTTGTATGGTATACTCCTTTTGATCAGAGATCTGTAAGTAAATTCTTTTGCTGGTGAACTCTTGATGGAGGATGTTCAGAAGTACGTTATCCAGATCGGATCGCTCTCTGTTACTCCTTTCGGGAAAAGATGGGTTGTGTTGTCGGGCATGGCGGGGCAAAGTTCGTGTACTGAATCGTAATGTATCCTTTTTTCTCTTGATAATCATTATTCTATACAGCCTGCCTTAGACACGAGTAATATGGCTTTGTGGCTAAGTATTTTGAACGTAGTGTTGGAAATTTACCTCTTACATCTTTAGATGTGCATTTTCGATCTGTCTCAAGTGATTTTTGAAATTTTAATATTTTAATAAAGAGGAGAGTGTTAAATTATTTAAAGTGAATGATTTTTTTTCCAATGTCATCGCATCTCGTTTGCTTTCATTCTGACATGTTACGCTGATCTAATGTAATTTGTTGGGCTCGAGCATTCTGGATCTCACACAGTCTGTGGATCAATGAGTGAGTATAGCTGCTAATTCACCCTGATAGTAACTACTGCATTAACGGATTGATAATATTTGGAATGCACACCTGCTGCTCCATTTTTTAACGACTGGTTTCGACGGCCTGTCAGTACTGCCAACGTAGGTATTTTAATTTAGAGCAAGCATTTCCTGTAAAAATCGCCTGTCATACACAGCCTTGTTTTGTAGTTAAATAATTAGACGATTTTATTAAATATTAAACTTTTAGCTATTTTTTTTCCACCAGAATCAAAAGCCCAAAACATAAAGATAAAATAGGTGTAGGAATAATAGTAACACAATAAATAAAAACGGTCGTTAACATTCCCTAATGCGAAAGGTTCGTTTCGAAGAGCTTGGGGAAAACAGCATTTCTTAACTAAAAGTAATAGCCACTGAGCAAGTAGCGTACAGGCAAAAAACATGTAGGGTGTTTTACCCAATATGTTTCACAAATTTGAAGAATATTGGGTATAAATATTTATTTATTTATTTGGAGCTTCGCAGCTGAGGCGATGTTGCTCGGGAAAAAAAAACTATAAAAATTAAAAGACGAAACAAAATTGATTTAAACAAAATAAAGCAACATAACAGAAATTGAACACGAAAAACAGAAATGCAACACAAAACAGAAATTGAACACGAACAACAAAAATGCAACATAAAACAGAGATGGAAACCAAAAACAGAAATGCAAAACAAAATTGGAACAGAAAACAGAACTGAAACGTAAAATAGAAATGGAGCACAAAAACAAAATGGAAAACAAAAATGGAACAGAAACAGCAATAGAACACAAAAACAGAAATGCAAAACAAAATTGGAACAGAAAACAGAACTGAAACGTAAAATAGAAATGGAACACAAAAACAAAATGGAAAACAAAAATGGAACAGAAACAGCAATAGAACACAAAAACAGAAATGCAAAACAAAATTGGAACAGAAAACAGAACTGAAACGTAAAACAGAAATCTAACACAAAAACAAAATGGAAAACAAAAATGGAACAAAAAACAGCAATAGAACACAAAAACAGAAATGCAAAGCAAAATTGGAACAGAAAACAGAACTGAAACGTAAAACTGAAATGGAACACAAAAACAAATTGGAAAACAAAAATGGAACAAAAAACAGCAATAGAACACAAAAACCGAAACAAAAAACAGAAATGGAACAAAAAACAAAATGGAACAAAAAACAAAATGGAAAACCAAGAACAGACATGGAACGCAAAACAGAAATAGAAAACAAAAGGGGAACAGAAAACAGGAATGAACCAAAAAACATAAATGGAAAACAGAAATTGGAAATCGAGCAATAAGCAAAAATCGATCACAATAAAGGAACAAACAAAAGTATTTATTTATTTATGTGTCTAAATAAGCTGTATGTTATTTTAAATAAATAAATAAGCGTTTTTCTATGTCTCACAGCTAATCGTCATTGAATACAATGCACCAGAAGATTTATACGGTCTATTCAGGAATTGTCCTCGAGAATCGAACCATTTTTCGTAATCAAGGTGTCGTTCATTATTTTAATTGATACACAAAAAGAATTTTAATTAACTTATTTATTCCCTTCTTCCTGTATTCCTAGGTTGGTAATTACGCCAGTAAATACGATAAATTGATTTCCTCTTTCGTGGAATCTTGGATTCCGCATTACATTTGCTCCTGGGGAAGGTCGTTCATCATTCATCGAGAATGCAGTCACAAAGCATCTTCAATAAAAGCTGTTCTATTGACCTTAAAAGAGAGATATGTGTTGGAGGGTAAAGGGACAAAGAGTGGCAGCACTGATGGGGCACATATCGATGTTGGTATAGGAGATATATTATCGATGGTGGTTGCTATCGAGAGAGAACGCGGCGGTAATGCGGGGGGGGGGGGGGTACGCCCGCATAGTGGCTTTATTTATGGACCTTTATCTCTTCCTTCAGGGTGAGTGTCCCTCTGTTGTTCGCAGTCTCGCCGTGCGTGTTCTCAACTCCATGCCGCAGTATATATCTTAATATATCACATGGTAAAATCTCCTTGTCGAGAGCAAGGTGTACGCACAGACAGTACTATACTTTATAACGGTAGGAAACGTGCTTTTTTCGTATATTCCTGTCAATAAAGATGTTGTTCCTACTAAATGGGACGCGATTGGAATTATAACCTTATAACTCAGATACAGTTTATTCATCCACGCTCATGTACGAAATGGAACTTTGCAATGATAATTTTAAGTTTTCTTTCAATGTGTTCTCAATTTTTTCCTGTAGTTTTCAAGTGCTCCAAGATCCTTCCCAAAAAAAAAAAAAAAAATAAGATTACCTGGAGTTTTTCAAAGAAATGTCAAACGCCTTCTAATCATTATTAAATTCCCTTATTTAGGGAGAGTCCTTTGATAGCTCCGGCCAACTATTTAGAAGTGCAATTCCATCTAGAAGTCCTCCAGGATTCTAGCTTGAAAACTTTTTTTGGTAACGTCATATACCACGAAGTTACTTATCACCGTCAATTAGACCCATGGTTTTAATGTTTACTTGATAGGCTTTTGCGATTAGTAAATGAGTAAATAGTGAACTAAAAACAAAACTTAGCATTAGCCTGAGTTGCAAAACGTGGACGTTAATAAATAATAATTATAATTTATTGGAACACGAGACAGAAAACGAGGACGTTGTCAGATCTTATTCTGTTAAGTAACAATTACCAATCGATTTCAGCTTATTAAAACTACTTGCTTCGCTGTAAATTCTTCCGCCATTGTGGACGGGCTCTTGCTGTCTTTGGCCTTCTAAAACAAATCACCGAGTTTGTAGGCACTGCTGCGTCCTTTCTGAGGTGACGCCGCCCAGAAAATGCTAGACTATGTTATATGCAAGCATAATTCCCTAAACCTCTGTATTTTATATAATGTAGTTTAGGCCTAGTCTAAGTTAGATTTGATAGTTTTGGGCTAATTTTCTGGCTGTAGCGACCATCTCTCTTCTTATCTCCTCTCCTTCTATCCCTATCCTTTCTTCTTTCGTTTTCTCCCTATCCTTTACAACCCAGCCGGTATCACCAGCTACCGGGTAACCCACCCCCAGTGTTCCATTGCACCCAATCATAATTACCACCACCCTTATAATGAACTATAGTTCAGTAGAAGGGTAACTATCACTTTTCACCCCCGGTAGGCCACACGACCTTATTACTATCTAACTATTGAAGCTGGGTCTCAGATAATAAAAAAAATAAATAAACCTCAGCATTCTTTGATCACCTGAAGGACGAGCATTCTTTGTTCCACGTTCTGTTATTATTTGTTATTATTCTATGTTCTGTTGTTATTTCATGTTCCATGTTTTGGTATTTTGTTCACTTGTTTTTGTTTTGTTTCCCCCCTACGTTTAAGCAGAGCAAGTCGCCATATTTGCGGAGCTCCACATAATAAATAAATAAATAATCTATGGTGCTAGTCATAGTTAGTGTTAAGTAGTGGTTGGGGATCTGGGTTCAAGATGAAGGAGTTTAAAAAGGATTAAGCATGAGAAATCTGAAGAAGGAGTATTCAAGATTGCCTATCTTTTTGATTCATTGATTAGTTCGTCTGTACTTTTCACTGAAAATATAGAACAACACTCTCGAAAGTACTTCTACACAACCACTTGAATAGCCAATTTAATGTTGGCCTTCTTATAATAGAAATAAGCCCCATTGAAAGCGGCGAGCCCCTATTTCTCTATGGATCGAGCATGGCTGCCCCTACACGATGTTAATATTCGAAGCAGGAGACGTTCCGGAGTTATTAGTAGGCTGTGAAGTATGAAAAGCTGAAGGGTTTTAGTCAGACTTCCAGTAACCTCTCCATTCAGACGGATCGCATTCATTCTACCTGTTTATGCCCCTCCTCATACTAATGCCTCTCATAATAGGGACCTCATTTACATCGGGACTAAACGCAGGGGAAATGTTATTTAGAATTTCAGCCCTCAACAAGAAGTATACACCCCAACAGCTTTGATCTGTCATTCCAGCCGAACGCGGCTTTTAGTCTGTTAGGACGCCTACCAACCTTAGGTATTAAAGTTCCCAAAACGTTTTGCACCGTGAACCACTTGTTGTTCTTTTTATTTTACAAGTCCTTACTCCAGCCCAAGACTCTCTAAAAGCTTTTGACTGCTGACACAGTCCTGACCCTTCCTGTTATTTTTATTTATAGAGCCATTCATATTCACCGTCAGAAGTCATAGAAATAAATAATTAGATTTGGAGGGCTAGTAAAATTTATTCGCAATATCACTACACCAAACAAGGTTAATGAGAGGATTGCGTAGATGCTGGTTGCACCTGATTCCAGGAAGTGGGCTACATTATCAGAACTCTAAGCCCTGTACTCTCACGTCATGTTCAAGTGTATCCAAAGATGTCTTTTGAACAATGTGAAAAGCTTAGTTTTTAGTTACTGAAAATTTGGTTGGATCTCTGGTTAAATATCTCACACAGCTACTGAGTGAATCCTTCTCCTTCTCTCTCCCTAAGAATAAAGTAAGTCTTGTAAGTTTTTTCCTTTCTGAAGAAAGATCAAGAAAGAAAGACTGACTTGGTTAATGGCTGAAATCGGACCAATGGGATGGAGGGGGGGGGGGAGCTTAAAGGGAGCGATTTTCGAAAATGCAAAATATCTCCGTTACTGTACGCCGGATCGAAAAATTGTGTAGAATCAATCTTATTGCAAGTTAAATTCGCTATAAATATTGATGTATACATTTATTCTCTATGTTGAATATTAACCGAGATATTTGCATTTTTCAGTTTACAGCCTTCAGCTAACCCCCACTTCTACTCATGTCACATAAACTATACTTTGTTCTGAATAAACCACATTATTCGAAGCTTAAATACCAAATATTGTTTTTAAGAGACCTTTATTATACGAGATACATGCGAATATGTTCCGGTGAACCTCTCCCGCTGCGTCTTAAGTTCTTGGGCTACTAAAATTTGATTGATTGCGATAAAAATTATTCCGATTCATTATAAATTTCTGTACTAGATATAGTAATTAGTTTTTAATAAAATTAATATGTTATAACCTGATATACTTCAATAATTGTTTTTGTTTCATGTGAGATGTTGTTTGGTTCCAGAGACTTGTTTGTTTACATTTCAGACGCTTTCCGTTTGAATTTATTCACTTAATATTGACGGTGTTGTTGTGTTATCTGTATGTAGATTTATCTATTTTTAAACTTCGCGAGGGAAATCTGTTTAGTTTACGCAGTCCCTGACTTTTTTAATTGTATTATTTATACAATATTGTAACTGTACATATGCGGAATGTAGATGATAAAATGTGTGGTGATGATGATGACTGTAAGAGAGAGACGGGTGTATTGTGGGCGGCATCCTTTGTAAACTGCAGCATTTCCCACTCCCTGTCTTTGTTCTACTCCGATTAATCTCTCCAATCTCCAGGACCGAAGGCTTTTCTCCTTCTCCCTTTTTCTTCCAGCTTCCAGATAGTCAGCCTCCACCATTATCTCTACAACCATTCCTCTTGGCTTCTTGTTCACATTTGAATATACATATTACTTACTCCTTTGCTAGCATTTCTGGATAACTCTAATTCATTCTCCGTATGATACACTCGAAAATTTTAATTCATGTGTATAACAAACTCTGATTCCCTTAATTAATTATGATGTTTCATTTCTTTATGCACACTCATGGGCACGCGCACACACACACACACTTACACATTAGATTTAAGCTCTGACCAATGAGATTTATTTATCGAATTTTTAGAGCTATAAGTTCTCCGTTCAACCTTTTATTTTATCCCCGACGAGTTTCGAGCGCTCACCTTCCTTTTTTCAAGGGGTTATTTCTATATAATTTTAGAAAAAATGTTTGTTAATTACATTGTTTTATAACTGACTACTGTTTAATTACTTAAAATAATATAAACAAAAATTAAAAATTGTGAAATAGTACTAATTTATAAAATTGAAGTTATTTCTAAATTTGCTACTTTCTAACTTTTTATTCTAAATTTGCATAGAAATAGCCCCGTGAGGAGGTGCGGTGGACAAACGAAACTGTGTTTATTTCTAATGTTTTATTAATTTATAAATGAATTAAGGTGCTCAGGTTAGCCATGTGAGTTAAATCGCTGACTTTAATCTCACGTGGTAAACCTAGAGTGGCGAGTTCGATTCCCGACTGGGCAAGGGAATTTATGTAGTGATTGGATCCATTAAATAAAACTCATCGTCCCACCCTGGATAGAAAAGGGTGGTAACCAGTAGATAACCCGCCCCAATTAGCCTTAGTTGCACAAAGTGGACGTTAATAAATTATAATAATATTTATTTATAAGCAATGAATAATATTTAAAATTTTACATATTATGTGATTTAATGACCTAAATATATTGAACTTTATGTTCTTTTCTTTCTTGTAATTTTAATGATTTTTTTTTCTTTCTCGCATTACTGTCGTGTCTGCTTGATTAGTTTTCAGCTGATATTCCTTAAGAGAAATTAGTTATTGAGGCTGTACTTAAGACGTGATTTATGAAAAAGTTGTTATAATGTCCATGTGTAATATTCTTGTGTTCGTTGCCGCTCTAGCCTTCTTAATTTTTGTCGTGTGTTTATTCGTTACCTAACTCGATATTTCAGGGTTTGTTTAATAATATCTGATGGACATGAAAATACTTCACTCCCGTCAAATTTAAATTGAATATAAGATGAATCTTAAATTTTTGTTTATATAGTTTTATTAGGTCTGAAGCAAGAATATTATGTATTTGTTTTATTTTTTAGCAAATTTCTCCTTAAAGGGAAATTAGTTATAGAGGTTGTATTCATGATATTTGATTTTTTTTTTAGTTTTCATCATAAAGTAAATCCCCACTCCTACTCATGATATATTAACAATAAACTGTAACATGAACTTTCTCCTATGCTCAAATATCAAATATACTTTTCTAGAGACCTTTATTATGGGAGATACATGCAAATTCGTTGAGTGATGACGACATCAAATAATATTTTACGTTCTTGTCTCGAAAATGTTTATTTTATCTCGAGATTAAACCGTTTCAGTCGCCACTAAAGATCATCATTTTTATTCGGTGAAATTACCCCAGAAATAAGGGGTATTTAGAGGGGGAGGGGGTTTCGAAAATTCAAAATATCTCCGTAATTATGATTTAGGATCGTAAAATGTATAGAGCTAATGTTGTTATATTGATGCTCGATAATTGTTCTTCTTTGCGTTTTTCCATAACTCAAATATTAAGCGTGTAATTCGTATTTCCTTATTTTAGTCAGAATTGGTAGCAAGATCACATCACTAGTGTGTTTTACCAGCAATTGGGAAATCTGCTTAGTTTACGGAGCACCTGCGTGACGGACTTTTTAAACGATAATAAAGCGTCATTTAAATATTTTATAAGGTTATACTGCAATGTATATTATGATTCAACTAATGTTTGGACAAGTTCCATTTCTCTTTTGGCGCATTGATCTACTCTTTCAAGTACAATTTAGTTAATATGTGGAAATTAGTGTCCATTTTCTGAGTGCCTACATCTAGTTAACTCCATCCATTTTCTGCAATATTGGCAGATATTAAATGGCTGCTTTTAAAACTTTTGAAGCTAGTACGTGGAACAGAGGAAGGTTAAAAGCTCATTTATTATCAATCAGGCCAGTACGGTAACACTTTGATTACATTATTAGGCTTTCCAATAAGGTTATTTTTAAGTGCACCGGTAATTCGTGGACGGTATCCATGGATCGGCGGGAATTCCATTCACTGGAATAACTAATTAGTTTATAAATGTTACTCTCCAGCACTATTGCCGGGCTTCAAATCGTTTTTCATGTCCATGATCAATAAATGAAGACCTTTATAAAGCAGAATTAGTGAGAAGTGAAAAAAAAGTCCAATTCGTTTACTTTTATTCCTATTGATGTTGTTCTCATGAAGCAATTTTTAAAAAATTGGTATTTAAATTATTTTTGTAAAACTAAACATCAAGTCAATGGCTGAAATTAGACCAAGACGTGGGAGGGCGAATTCGATGATTCAAATATCTATATGAGATTCTATTATGAGTTGTTTCGGAAACTTTTATAGAACCAATGTTGTTTTTCTGTTGATTTTCAACAATCGTTCTATACATTATCTCGCAACTCAATTATTAAGTGAGTTATTTGTACTTTCTTGTTTTCAGTCTTTAGTAAACCCCACTTTTACTTATCGGATTTTTACTTAGAAATAGAAAATATTGGGTGAGAAATGTACAATAGTGTGTCGTATCACCGGATGGGAAATCTGCTTAGTTTTCGTACCTCCTGCGTGACGGGTTTTTCATTTTAAATAATGTTCGGTGCGCAATTCCGTTAAATATATCAAATCAAACGATAATTTCCTTAAGGGAAATCAGCTATTGAGGTCGTACTCATGACGCGATTTTCGAAAAATGTCTTCAAATGTCCATCGATCCTACCCAGAAGATGAAAATGTGGTCCGTTCCAAATTATATATATTTATATTTTTGTCTGTTAACGCTCTAGCGGTCGCAATTTTTGTTTGATCGTTATCAAACTTAAACATTTTATGCAAAAAAACAGATCAAGTTCGTTAATGGCTGAAATCGGACCAGTGGGAGGGGGGGTTTAGAGGGGGAATTTTCGAAAATTCGAAATATCTCCGTTACCATACGTCGGATCAAAAAATCGTACAGAACCAATCTTATTGCATTTTAAATTTACTATAAATATTGTTCTATACATTTATTCTCTATCTTGAATATTGACCGAGATATTTGCATTTTTATTAAATGTGGGCCGATAACGGACGAATGAGTTTCCCGCCAAAAGCTAGTTCGGCCGTAACTGTTCGGCTCTAGTATGGAGATTTCTCTATTGTATAACTTCAAGTTGGAAATCTGCTTAGTAGCGCGGGCCCTGCGTGGCGGACTTTTATTTTTGCTATTCGCTTTTTTTGTGCTGAATTGAATTATGAGTAATTCGCCCGTGTTGCGGAACACATTTAAATAAAATAAATAAATTATCAATATAAGTTAAAAAGTTATAATGCCACATTTTTTAATAGGGAATTTATTTCAAAATACACATATTTAAACTAGTAATTAGATGTTCATTAAGAACGCTGCAACGAGAGTCTATTTCGTTTTGGGATTAAAGCTTTTTTTCCACAATTAAGGCACCATTAGTTTGTCACCTTGAATAAGGAGGTTGTTAGAATGTTGGTAGCCTGTAGGTGCATTGTTTGTAGTGTTATTAGATGGTTGTTAGTAAGAGGGAGGGAGGGCAGATGGCCGCTCCACATGTGGGGGTACCTAGCCACAATTTCCATATTGTGGCTATTGTTAGGACCATCAGCTTAATTATACCTTGTCGTGATTATCCACTACAGTCTAATGGCACTCGGGGTATTTCTGGCCGACACGCTCTCTGCCTCATCACTCCCCTCGACAGGTGTTAATACACAAAATTAGAATACATTCATTACGTATATTATATTAATCTTTTTTTTTTTTTTATCTTAACGAAATATAATCTTATTATAATATTTGAATAATATTAAGTATGTTCGCGTTTTATCCCTTTGAACTCCACTGAGTTCAACTGGCTCTGGTCCCACTGGCTCAAGTACAAATCAAAGTGCACAACTAACAAGACCAAAAATTTCTGAAACAACGCTAATATACCCTTTATCATGGCCGAAACATTTTAAAAGTCCGTCACACAAGGGCTGCGTAAACTAAGCAGATTTCCCACGTGAAGTTTAACAATAGATACATCTACATACCGGCAACACAGCACCATCGTGAATAAATACAAACGATAATAAGAAACCTCCCGACGGAAAGCATCTGAAATGTAAACAAACAGTTCTGCCAACTTCTTACCGGAAAGAAAAATAATTACTGTAATATATCTGAATATAACGCATTAATTCAAAACTATAAAACTATTTACTATATCTAGTGCTGCAATTTATAATGAATCAGAATAATTTTTATCTCAATCAATCAAATTTAAGTAGTCCAAAAACTTAAGAAGGGGGGAGATTGACCAGAACGTATTTTTTATTAAATGTCTCTTGAAAACAATATGTGGTATTTAAGCTTCGAATGATGTAGTTTATTACATTACAGAGTATAGTTTATGTGATACTAATAGAAGTGGGGGTTTGCTGAATGCTGAAAAGTGAAAAATGCAAATATCTCGGTTAATATTCAAGATACGGAATAAATGTATGTAACAATATTTATAGTACATTTAATTTGCTATATGATTGATTCTATACATGCTGTCGATCCGACGTGTACTATGGAGATATTTCGATTTTTCAAAATTCTCCCCCTCTAAACCCCCCCTCCCCTTTGTCCAATTTCAGCCGTTAACGAACTTAATCTGTCTTTTTACATTAAACGACTAAATATCGAGTTTCGTAACGATTAAACAATAATTGCGACCACTAGAGCGGCAACAGACCTCATTTCCGTCATCTCCTGGGTAGGATTGATGGACATTTGAAGAAAAATTTCGAAAATCTCGTCATGAGTACGACCTCAATACCGGATTTCCCTTGAGGGAAATCTACTTAAAAATCTAGCTATTATATGAAACAAAAAGGTGCGACATTTACCGCACATATAAATCAAAGGTCCGTCACGCAGGGGCTCCATGAACTGCAGGTGAAATGCTGGTAACACTTAACACGACCGAGAATATTAATTGAATAATTACAAACGGTAACCAGAAATCTTTCAATCACTTTTAATAACCTTGAAGCGGAAAGCGTCTGAATTGTTAAACAAACAGGTCTGCCAACCTCTCAGAGCTGAACCTCTGAGATAGATAGAAATATTCTTCACCGAAAAGACAAACAATTGCTGAAATATATCTAAATAAAACATATTAATTTATTAAAAATTATTTACTATATCTAGTACTGTAATTCTGAACGAGGTTGAGAATTGGCCATTCAGGACTGACTCACACTTACGTACCTACTTACTGGAGAAGACAAACCCTACTGCCAACACTGTAACTGTAGACTTACTATAAAACATATACTTACTGACTGCTATTTAAGGACTCACATAGACCTACCATACACTTTGACTGAATTACTACATGACTGTAGCCCGTATATAGACCGCGTAATACACTACTTGAAACATAAAATCATTTTCAAAAAATTATAATGTAGGGCAATACTGAAAATATTTGCAGAAATGAGCATACTTACGTAAATATAATACAGTGATTATATATGTTAAATAACTGATTCGTCGCTAAATCACCCCACTTGCGAAATGCGATTATTGTATGAATAAATAATTAGTACAGTAATTTATAATGTTTATCTCATTTACTCAGAATTTAGCAGTCCAAGAACTTAGGGGAGGCGGGGGTCAACAGAACTTATTTGCACGTATCTCGTATGATAAAGGTCTCTTGTGTTTACTGAAGGCTGAAAACTGAAAAATTTGTAAGTTCTTGGTAGGATGAATGGGCATTTGAGGAATTGTTTTCGAAATTTACGTCATGAGTACGACCTCAATAGCTGATCTCTCTTAAGGGATATCTTCTAAAAATACAGCTAACAAGTAGAAAAATATAATAAAATACATCTATATACGTTATTCCTTAACCTATATAAAGTAAGAATTCTCATGTGTGCGTGTGCGTGTATATATATATATTAGAGAGTTAGAGAGAGAGAGAGAGAGAGAGAGAGAGAGAGAGAGAGAGAGAGAGAGAGAGAGAGAGAGAGGAGAGAGAGGAGAGAGAGGAGAGAGAGGAGAGAGAGGAGAGAGAGGAGAGAGAGGAGAGAGAGAGAGAGAGAGAGAATTAATCTCTCGGCAGTGAAGTGCATCATTTGAAAATATATTATTTGAAACTAATCGTCAGTTGAATAGAAAAATGCTCCAAAATACTATTAAGGGAAATTTTGAACAACTTATTTCCCTTCTTGGGATTCTTTTGCACTTGCTTCAGGTGCCGTGGGAAGGTATCTTGGTATGCCGACATTCTTTGAGTTCCAGCCCTCCGAACGACTTCAAGGGAAACCCTCCACATTCCTATAGGAAAATGTTAGACTTCCCATCCTTGCCTTTATTAAGTAAACATTTCAGTCCCCCTTTAACGTTAATTTAAAATTGTGAGTATTGATTCCTTATATTTTAAAATTTAAGTTACACATCAGAGATCCGTATACTAACAGCTCCTATGAAATTTATTTTTTATACTTTTATTTCCCCTTCTTTATACTATTCATAAAACCGACTTAGTACATGTATGTACTCACAAGGGTATTGCAAAGTATGTTCATAATAGTTTTTATTTTTTTGTGAAACCCTTATTTACATCCTATTGTTTTACTGATAATTCAAGTATCACCAATATTTAAATCTAAATTAGATTAATATACCTGAATTTAGTTGCTTATTTGTAACTTGTCGAGCTGTAAGGATCGTACCTTCAGATGATTTATGTATGTGTAGGGGAGAGTAGGGTAAAAACGGGTAGTCGGGAGCAAAGCGGGTACCTCCTCTTAGCCGATGTGTGTACTGCACCAGTAATTACGTCAAATCGCTAGTCGTGCTTGTTTTGTTTCAGTGGCAATAATTAAATTTTCATGGAACCTGCTTATGATTTTGGTGGAAAAAGTTTTTGATTGTACTGCGCTCCTATTCCAATTAGAATACATACATGCAGTTCTCTTAGTACGAGTTTTAATTACCTTTATTTTAGCACTAAGTAATTGTCTAGCGTTTGGTATGATCGAATGACGCAATGTTTTATTTAACCTAGTATACGTGCGTGGTAAAACCGGGCATCAGCTAAGAGGAAAACAGAATAAACTCCAAGGATGGTGAAGGATGGATCTAGTGCACCCATTGTCATGGTTGGGCCCATCAAAGCTGCTCTGGGCCGAAGAGGAAGTAAAAGATTTTACTTGGGACTTTGGAAGTCAAATTGCACTTGACTGTTAAGTTTGGTTAACTCAGAATTGTGTGTTCCGTTACTTATTTCAATGCATTAAACAATATTTTTTATTAAGAAAAAAACATTAATTTGATTAAAAGTTTTTACCTTTTTATTTTCTGGTATTTTGGTTTACTGGTGGGGTAAAACCGTGCAAAATGACTTTTTACAAAAAAAAGTAGGGCAAAACGTCTTTAAAAAAATTAGAATTTGTTTTTAAATCTGTGGTTGCGTTAACAGATAAGTAGAGATTTATTACAACAAAACTTTACTTATTTGTGGTAAAAATTCTGGTTTCTGGAAGCCTTCAAACCTTAGCTACCCGGTTTTCCACACTTTCCCCTACATTCATTTGAAATAGAATTGAAATATACGTGAATTTGTTTTATCATCACTTGTTTTAATAACATTTGCGAGAAGTTTTCAGAAACTTTTCATGACTAAAGGTTTAATAAACCTCGAGATTTATAAAGATTCTGTCTATTGTCAATACTTAATGATAATTGGTTTAGATGATTTGATAAGTTATTTATCCCTAGGCAGAAGTGAATGCACAATCATGTGTTCCTTTTCTATATAGCTTTGGTACAGCTCATTGGGACCTCTTTGGGCTGTGGTAACCGGAGATGGAAGCTGGTGTGTTTGAATAATGGGCTTCATCTTTGTCCACCTTAATCCATTCTCCCGATGACTTTAAGTATAAATGCACTCGAGGGGCAACTTGAATGCAGCAGGCAGAAACATTCGGAGAACATTAAAGGAGCTTTACTCAGGATTAGGAATGCATATGACTACTCTGGACTCCCTCGAGTCGATATTTGTCAGCATTTCTTTTGGGCGGAAGGACTTCTGTAAGATACCATTTCTACATGGCTGAAAAAAGAATTCCTTTGAAAGCCCCGGTTAAGCCGCCAATATATATAGGAGCGACCATTGTAGAGCCCTTTATCGGACCAATGTTCGGCCTCCTCCTGCCCTTAGGCCCCCACGATCCCTAACTTACAAAGGAAATTTCCGACAACCTTCAACTCATTTAAGGCACTCAATTTCATGAGCCTGCTTTTTCTGCCTTTGCTTCGGATTTCTACCAGTCTTTCTTATCGCCCCATTTATATTTGAGTGAGCCCCGCCTTCTCTGATAAATTTAATTTTCTCTGGGCAAAATTAGCTTCAGATTTTACATCTGCCTTTTCCTCTTTCCGTAACGAAATTTTACATTTATTAAAAAAGATCGAAGAAAAAACTCTTAAGGGCTATCTTTTACTTCTGCATTAAAACTTGTAATATATTTTCCTCACATCTTCCATCAGCCGTCACTGAAATTAATATTTAATTTGCTTGTGTGTTACTCCCTTGGTTTTTTTTAACATTTTAGAAGTCGGTACAAATGTATCGCAGTAGCCTCATTGGTGATCTGCCCGTTTTGTGTGGGATCACTGTGTGGTTGAAGGGAGGGGGTGTTATTAGATTCTTTTCGTGGTGATTTCGGTCTATTTAAGTGGCGCTTTATCTTGGAAATAGTGAAAATAATGCCAGTTCGAAGATATTGTCAAACTGTGCTTAGCCATGACCGACTGTAAAAACAAAGAGGCCAATGATTTGAACCGTACTCGCCGAATTCAGTCGTTAACGAACTTGGTCTTCATTTTTACAGAAAACATTTAAATATCGAGTTCCGTAATGATCAGACAAACTCGCGACCGCTAGAGCGTTAACAGACATATATATATATATATATATATATATATATATATATATATATAAACACACACACACACACACACACACACACACACACACACACACACACACACACGCACACACACATACACAGTTTTGAGTGGACCTCATTTTCGTCATCTCCTGGGTGGGATTGATGGCCATTTGAAGATTTTTTTCGAAAATCACGTTATGAGTACGACCTCAATAGCTGATTTACCTTAAGGGAAATCTGCTAAAAGTGCCCTTATAGAATGGCTTTCTGTTTGAAATACTAATTTCTCAGCGAGCGAGTTTGTCTTCTTTCTGATTTGAACAAACGTGTATACTTGTTTTTTCTGGCAAGTCTAGAGTTTCATTTCCTAAAATGAACATGAACACACTCTCCGATATACGGGGTGTGGCTATTAAATAACGAGACTGACGCTGTAAAACATTTTATTTTTATTTCATACATTTTTACTTATTATCACCTTCAATATACACCCCTCCTTTATCCCTACAACGCTCCATGCGAACCTTCCATTGTTCGAAACAGTGCTGGAAGTCTTTTTCTGTCAGCTCCTTCAGGACGCGTGCCGCTTTCTCTTTCACAGCTTCAACAGACTCAAATCTTGTTCCTTTTAATGCAGATTTCACCTTAGGAAACAGATAGAAGCAAGATCCGGCGAATAAGGCGGATGGTCTAACACTGGGATGCTGAATTTGGCTAGAAACCTCTTAACAGACAATGCGGAATGAGCCGGCGCATTGTCTTGGTGGTGAACCCATGACTTGTCCTTCCACAATTCAGGTCGTTTTTTCCTTATTCTTTCGCGGAGTTCAGCAAGAACGTGAAGGTAGTAATGTTGATTAATCGTTTGACCTTCAGGAACCCAGTGAAGGTTCACAATCCCATGAATATAAAAAAAAAAAACAATCAACATTGCTTTGAATTTTGATTTGCTCATTCGAGCTTTTTTGGCTTTTGGTGAAGATGGGCACGCGATAAACATTCATTGCCATACACTTCTTTCAATAAATTATAAGTTTCAGTAGCGGTTTTTCCAAGTTTCACATGAAATTTCACAACAATTCGTTGCTCTACTGTTACACTTATCATTTTTCCGGCGAAACAAAAAAAAAAAAACTCTAATGCGAACGAAGGCTACGGCTGTACTGATTTGTTTACAGAAGCGAGAGGCACTATATTCGAAAGAGGAAGCTTCACGATAACAGCTGTTAGTTGCTGGCGTTTGGCGCATGCGCACTTCTTCTGTAGCAGCGTCAGTCTCGTTATTTAATAGCCACACCCGTAGTAGTCTTCATTGTCTATCTCTATCGATGCCTTCCCAATGGAATTTAAGCACAAAATATATTAAGAATAATTCGCAGTACTTGTAATTAATTCGATTTTTGTAGTAACGGAATAAACATAATTGAATATTAATTTTATTGCTTAATATGTAAAACTCTAGTATGGGCACCTACAGATCTCCGAGGTTTATAATTGTTACCGAAAATACTGTAAACATTTTTTTTTTTTTTAAATTAGTAAATAAAAACTAATTACAGGCCAAACGATGAGCCTTTAGCATGGGGTGGTTAGGGGTGGTTTTAGTGTGGAGGATCCTACTGAAGTGGACAACTTTTTTTAATGGTGCCCAGGCTCATACGTGAATTTAATTTTCATGAGACGAAGAGAAAACAAGGCAAAAAGACAGCTCAAGTATAAAGCAAACAAAGCGTGTAATAGGAAGAATGAACACTCTGCCCCACATGTGGGCCCCACAGACACTCTAGACACTGCCACTAAATCCTATAACTTACAGTCCCTGTCGCATCTCTTTTATACCCAGGCATTGTTATACCTCTAGCCTCTCCCGTTTTGAATTTCGCTACGCTTTACGTCTCATTTACAAACCAGTCATTCCTCTTAAAACGACCGTATTATTTTATAACTGCTATAGTTTTCTCTGATGCTATTATATATATTAAATTATATTTCTTAATCATTGTTCATCAAATTCTAATTCATGTTATAAAATAGTCTATTCGTTCTCAAGAAAAATATATAAAGTCCGTCACGCAGAGGCTACTTTAGCTAAGCAGATTTCCCATGTGCGTCACGTATTTGCATCTATCCCAAAACGTAAAAGTTCAATGAGAACATTATTTGGTATTTGAACTTAAAATAAAGTAACTCAAAATATAGTAGCTTATTGTTAATATGACAAGAGTACGAGTGGGGGTTTACAAAAGGCCAAAAACTAAAAAATGCAAATATCTCATTTAATACTGAAGATACAGAATAAATGTATATAAAAATGTTTATAGTATATAACATAACATTTTACTAAAATTGGTTCTATACAAATTTTCGATTCGTCGTATAATAACGGAGATATTTTAAATTTTCGAAATTCACCCCCTCCAAATCCACCCGCCTTCCAATGGTCCGATTAACGCCATCAACCGTTAGTTTAACGCTTATATATCGAGTTTGGTAGCGATCAAATAAGAATTGTGACCGCTAGAGTGGTAACAGACAAATATATATATATATATATATGTATATATATATATATATATATATATATATATATATATGTGTGTGTGTGTGTGTGTGTGTGTGTGTGTGCATTTTTTTCATTTATTTCATTCCTGAAGTAACCCTACAGGAAGGGAGTTTATTAGCTACACGCCCCGTACAATAATTAGTGCATAACTAATGCTTGATACATAACATTATTTTTTTAATTATAAATAAAATAAAATATTTGTACAATAAAATTATTTACAACAGAAAGAAAAAGAAAAAAAAAGAAAGGAAAAACAAAAACAAATTTTGGATTCAATGATGAATAATTAATGCTTTTAACGGTATTTCAGTTTTAAATAGTTTAGGTAGTTATACATTTCTTCAGCAATTGTTTTAATTGTTTATTGTGTTTAAAATAAATGTTTTTCCTCAACAGGCCAATTATCTTCCCATTTTAATTGGTCGGCATTTTAATTGGGATTTAAAGTTTTCTCTTTTGTCCGTCAGTAGTCTGCAGTCATAGAGCAAGTGTCTGTATGTCTGTTCAGTAGTAAAGTCGCAGTAACAGTTTGGTTGATCTGTTAGGCCAAAACGATTAAAATAGGAATTGGTTGTTCCGTGTCCAGGTAATAATTGTGTCAAGTAAAAGTTGATATTAATTTTTGTCCGAAGTACTCTTTAATGTCTGGGATAAATAGTTTTAGATGTTGTCCTTTCGTATTCGTATACCATTTCTGTTGCCATGTGTTAATTGTGTCAGTAAGTAATTGTGTTTTTAAGTGTGATTTTATTTTGTTGTAGCATTCTGGAATTTTGGTATCTCTTGACGGTGATATATATATTTATACGCACAGTTGTCTGTTAGCTCTCTCTCTCTCTCTCCCTCTCACTCTCTCTCTCTCTCTCTCTCTCTCTCTCTCTCTCTATATATATATATATATATATATATATATATATATATATATATATATTTCCCTTAAGGAAAATCTGGTAAATCATACCTTCTTAATTAAAAATATATTAAGTAGCCGCCTAAGGCTGTAAAAAAAAAAACTAACCCTTGTATAACCATATATGAATGCCATATATAAGGCTCATACCTTATTTATTAAAACGAGTCTTCAATATTATTCCTTTATAAATGGAATGTCTCTGTGGAATTATCAAACGAGTTTCCTGCTTAATAAATTTACTGTCCTTTGTTTGTTTTTCCCCCTACATAAAAGGAATTCCAAGTGGACATGGACAGTAAAATTAAACCAAATATTTTCTACCACCATTGCTACAAACATTTTATTTTATCAGGGCTACAAAATGTCTAAAATGTTGTGAAAGGATAGTACCGTCGTCGCGGGAGGACGACTCTGACGAGGCTTGAATCAATAAACATCTTCCCCTTTTGTCTGGCTATTAAATCCTAAATTAATAATAAGTAATTGTTAGATAAGCCCCCTCTCCCCCGGCATGTAGTCATATACTGTTATTAATTACGTCCTGTTCTAAACCCAAGCTGGTTCATGCATATTAAATAGGGATGAAGGGATTATACTCCTCAGGAAGGTGGCCACTTCTCCTCCCTGAAGTACCAATGCACTTGCCTTTTGTAAACATTCGGGTTGTTCTTTGGCAATTAAAAAGATGGCTCAAGTTTTAATTCACATGTAATGTGACTCACTGTCTTCATACCCATTCATAGAAACATTCGTCCCTCTGCAGGTTTGGCATCATAGCCAGTCATGGGAACATTCGTCCCACTGAATGTTTGACATTATGACTGATTATAGAAATATTTGTCCCTCTGCAGTTTTGGCATCATAGAACCTTCACCCCTCTGCAGGATTGGCATCATAGCCAGCATAGAAACATTCGTTCCTCTTTATGTTTGGGATCATAGCCATAACGGGAACAGTCCCACTGAATATTTGGTGTTATGACCAATCATAGAAACATTCGTCCCTCTGCAGGGTTGGCATCATAGAGAGCATAGAAACATTCGTCCCTCTGCAGGGTAGGCATCATAGCGAGCATAGAAACATTTGTCTCTCTGCAGGTTTGTCATCAAAGCCAATCATGGGAACAGTCGTCCCAGTGAATGTTTGGCGTTATGGCCAATCATAGAAATATTCATCATTGTATGTTTGGCATGTAAGCCAATCAACGGAACATTCGTCCCTCTGAATGTTTGGCGTTATGGCCAATCATAGAAATATTCATCCCTCTGCAGGTTTGTTATCATAGCCAATCGTGGGAACATTCGTCCCTCTGAATGTTTGGCATCATAGCCAATCATAGGAACATTCGTCCCTCTGAATGTTTGGCGTTATGGCCAATCATAGAAATATTCGTCCCAATGAATGTTTGGCGTTATGACCAATTATAGAAATATTTGTCCCTCTGAATGTTTGGCGTTATGGTCAATCATAGAAATGTTCATCCGTCTGCAGGTTTGGCATCATAGCCAATCATGGGAACATTCGTCCCTCTGAATGTTTGGCGTTATGGCCAATCATAGAAATATTCATCACTGTATGTTTGGCATGTTAGCCAATCATAGGAACATTCGTCCCAGTGAATGCTTGGCGTATGGTCAATCATTGAAATTTTCATCCCTCTGCAAGTTTGTCATCATAGCCAATCATGGGAACATTCATCTCTGCAGGTTTGGCATTATGACCAACCATCAACAGTATGTCATGTAGAAGCTGCGTATACTTGGCAAATTTCCTATGTGTAGGAACGACAGACTGATCATCTCATCTTACGGAATCTATTCTATACTTTTCCTCTACTAAGAACCCTAAATATACTGAATTTTAAATGGACTCTGGACTAGAGATTTTTAGTGACTCAGTTAACAAAGTTAACACCAGACTATTAGAATTTGGAGTTTACCAAATCCTCAAAACATAAAAATGCAAATCAATCCCTTAATACTTAAGATAAGAAAAAAAGTTTAACAAAATTGTTTGTATATAACATGTTCATTTCCGACTTGTAATAACCGAGATATTTTAAAATTATGTATGTCCGCTAAATATGCCTACTTTGTCTCACATGGCGAAAGTCTGTTGAAAGCATAACAAAAAGAGAGATTACTAAAGGATTAAAATTTTAAAAATTGCAAATTTCTCAGTTAATATTCCTGATAGAAAAAAAAAAAATTGGTCAGAACCACATTTGTAGAAAAAATATTTACAGCAAGGTTGGTTAACTTTTTGGACGGAGTCATTATAACGGAGATATTTTGAATCTTTTATCCCCCCCCCCCCCCACAAAACTCTCTTCCCTGGTCTAATTTCAACCTTTAATGAACTTGATCTGTAGTTTTACCATGAAACTCTTGTATATGGAGTTTGGTAAAGATCACAAAATAACTCTTGAGCTGTAATAGACAAGTATATATATATATATATATATGTGTGTGTGTGTGTGTGTGTGTGTGTGTGTGTGTGTGTGTGTGTGTATGTATGTATCTGATTTCCTTTATAAGGGAAATCTGTTATAACGAAAAGAAAACCCGTTTTTTTTTTTAGCAATTCTTTGAATTAATTTATTGATAATTACTTGGTAAATAATCGGAGGGATTTTGAAGTATTTTTCTTTAGAAAGTATAGACAGTATATAAATAATAAAGGGAGATTAAAAGAGATGGATCTTTTCATGTCAATGGAGTCTCCCCCAGGATGACTGCAAATAATGAGCTTAAATTCCCTGCAGACACAGTCTAAAAAACGTTTTTTTTTTCCCCCGCCGCCATGAAAATGAAGCTCTTCTCTGCTGAGAGCGCCCCTCTTGTTTGCTCTGCTGTACGTTATTTGCCCTTTCTCCCTCCTCTTCAGTGTTTAGGCCAGCTGTGCTCCGTAATAAGCCCTGTTTGCTGAGGAGTCTGCTTTTAGAATTATACTCCCATTGATAAAGTAATATTGTATTTTCTTAAATACGGCTCTTGCGCACCCAATTGATAGAGCTAAAAGCTTAATATTAACACGTCGTTCACATTTTGACTATTGGGCGTAAGAACTATATAAGAGCATTAATATTTCCGTTATAAATCCGATTATAAGCACTATAATATATTTATTCAATCTCTGTAAGTATTTATTAAGCCTTGGATGCCAATTTCGAAGAACTATTCCGTCGAGTAAATAAGCTGAACTTAAAATCTTCACGACATTACCTAATTTTCATGTATCGGACGAACTAAACAAACATTCGGTATTTAACCTTATACTGTTTCTTGATATAACTGTTTATCATTAATATGACATGAGTCGGTGAGGCTGTTTACTGAAGGCCGAAAATTTTAAAAAGAAATCAAATATCTCCCTTAATATTCAAGATGCGGATCAAATTTGTATAACAACATTTATAGAACATGACATTTGAAATATTATTGGCTCTGTGCAATTTTGTCGATCCGACGCATGGAAACGAAGATATTTTGAATTTTCGAAATTCCTCTCCTCTAAACCCACCACCTAAATTAAAAATTATATACTTTAGGTGATAGCTTTAGACAATTATTTAAGCGCTCTAAGCTTGGAATGCTGAATTGTAGCTTTTATTATATTGTTTTTTAAAGAATCTATCTCTTGTTTATGGAGCTAATTTGACATTTGTTCCGTTTCACAGTTTAGATGAATGAATCAATGAAGTTTAAATTTTTGTCAATTTGGCCAATGGTGGCCAAATTTAAAGAAATAAAATTTCTTATTTGAAATATAAGGACTCTTAATATCATTAAATAGTTTATTACCTATTTTTATACAAGTATATCTGGGAGTTTTTTTAATTGAACAGTATGTTGTATTTATTTACCCTTAATCCTTGAAATTCACGCCACTTGTGCTTGGTTTCGGGGTATTCTATTTATCGTGTTTTTATACTCTTTTCCGTAATTTGTCTATTCATAATTAGTTTTTAGATCAAATAGTGCTTGCAATAAAGGACAATTTCTTATATTCCTGAGTCAATCAGTCAAGTAGAAGTATTACAGTGATGACGAGGTGTATAATTACACCCCTTTGAGTTAGCAAAATCAATATGACTGCTAGGTTTGACAATTGTTCAATAGCCAAGTCATTTGTTAATGTAGCTAAAGTCTTCTGTGAAGAAATAAATTATTTAACCTAAATGGAGCTCGATTTGGTTCCACTTTATTGTGAGGGAGGTCTTAAAAAGCCATCAGCGATCTGGGCTGAGATGGCAGGATCCCAAATTTGGGAGATGCAAATGAGAGCAGGGCTGAGGAGGCGCTGAGCCGGAAAAAGGGATCTGGGAGGATCTGGAATGGTTTAGGGCTCAGCCTAATCCCGGAAGTAAGTATACTAGGAGAAAGGGAAGTCTGATTTGCCACTTCCTGGAGGTTTGCCTATTTTTTAGCAAACGCCGCTTGTCGATATATTCAGCTGTTAGTATATGAATATTGGCTGATTTCGGAACGTCATTTTCCTCTAGGTTTATGGGCATTGCTTCTTCCTTTCTGATAAGTGTAAAATCACATTCTTTAGAAACTGTGTTTTAGTACCATTTTAGCAGAATTCCCTTAAGGCTAATCTGCTATTGGGGCCATACTCATGACGTCATTTTCGAAAAAAAGTCCTCAAAAGTCCATCGATCCTACCCAGGAGATGGCGGAAAGGTCCGAAAAAACTATGTATATATTTCTATGTTAACGCTCTAGCGGTTTCAATTTTTGATTGATCGTTACCAAACTCCATATTTAAACGTTTTATTTTAAACGAAAGATCATTTTCGTTAATGGCTAAAATCGGACACCGTGTATGTAGGTGTGAAATTCTGAATGCTTTTGTAAGATTTTACAAACTTTTAAATAAATCCTCTTTTTATAAATTATTACTAATTATACTTTTATTAACTTTTATAAAATATTTTTGTTTTTCGAATTTAACATTACGTGTTTTTTTTTCGTTTTTTATCAGTTATTCATGTTCTGTTTTTGTTTCTTTTCATAACTTTCCCCATTCAATAATTTTCTCTGTTTTAATAGTTTTTATTTCATTAGTTCCTATTTTATTTTCCACTAGCGTTATCGCCCAGCAGCAGCTATGACTTTTTATTAACTATATTCTATAATTTGAAGTAAGTTTTACCATTTCGTTTGTACGATAAAGGGTGTAAATCGCTACAAATTGCGTGACACCAAACAAACAAATAAATAAATAAAATAAAATCGGACCAGTGGGAGGAGGAATTTAAAAAATTCGAAATATCTTCGTTACTATCCGTTGATCGAAAAATTGTATTGAACTAATCTTATTGCAAATTGAATGAACTATAAATACTGTTCTATATATATTTTCTGTTTCCGAGATATTTAGATTTTATACTAGTCGACATTCAGGAAACCACTCCTTTAATAACCTGTTTTATCATGAACCTCTTCATTGCAAGGTTAAATACCAAGTATTGTTTTCATTGAACCTTTACTTTATGAGATATACGCAAATACGTTCTGTTGACCCCCCCCCCTTCTTTTGTCCTTGGGTTACTAACATTTGAGTGATTGAGACAAAGCTATTCACTATAAAATACAGCACTAGCTATAATAAATATTTTTCAATAAAATTAATATGTTATAATCAGATATATTTCAGTAATTGTTTTTCTTTCCTGTCTATAATATTTGTATCTATCTATACAGCTCTGGCCTGCTTGTTTACAATTCAGACGATTTCCACAGTAGCGTTATTAACATGTAAATTGACTGAAAGATTTCTCATTTATGTCTGTTAACATATGTCTGTTAACATATGTCTGTTAACGCTCTAATGGTCTCACTTTTTGTTTGATCGTTACCAAACTCGATATTTAAACGTTTTATGTAAAAAGACAGATCAAGTTCGTTAATGGCTGAAATCGGACCAATGGGAGTGGGGGGGGGGGTTAGAGGGGGGATTTTCGAAAATTAGAAATATCTCCGTTACTATACGTCGGATCGAAAAATTTTATAGAGTCAATCTTTTTGAAAATTACATTTACTATAAATATTGTTATATACATTCATTCTCTATCTTGAATATTAACCGAGATATTGGCATTTTTCAGTATTCAGCCATCAGCAAACCGCCACTTCTACTAATGTTACATATACAATACTCAGCTACATAATAAATCACATTATTTGAAGTTTAAATACCAAAAATTGTATTCTAGAGACCTTTATTATACGAGATACATGCAAATATGTCCCGGTGACCCCCCCCCCGTCTTAATGTTTTGGACTACTAAAATTTGATTGATTGAGATAACAATTATTCTGACTTATTATTAATTACAGTACTAGATATAGTAAATAGTTCTCAATAAAATTAATATGTTATATTCTGATATATTTCAGTAATTGTTTTTCTTTCCGGTGTGAAGCGGGGAGACCCATTTGTTTACATTTCTAACCTAACGCTTCCTGTCGGCAGGTTATTGAAATTGGATGAAACATTTCTTATTTCCGTTTGTATTTATTCACAGTGGTGTTGTGTTACCAGTATGTAGATTTATCTATTAGTAAACTTCACGAGGGAAATCTGCTTAGTTTACGCAGCCCCTGCGTGACGGACTTTTTAGAAATTCTAGCTAATATTCATGGAATTAAAATAACAGTCGTCAAAATTTAATAACAGTGTTTGCAATAAAAAAATATCCTCTTAGCTTATTTGGGAATCAGGTATTAAATAATTCTATTGTATATATCGTTAGTCCAATTTCCAGTAATCCTTCAGGTAGACTTGAATGATTTTCAGTCATTAGGTGTTCGTGGTTACCTTCATTACCCATTTCAAAATATATAGTTTTTTAAGCAGATTTACGTTGAGGGTGGTGGTTCTCATAACGCGATTTTCGGCCCAGAGGGAGGTTGGTTTCTAAATAATTGGAAATATCCGAGTTGTAATGAGCCGAATCGAAAAATGTTAAATTATCACTCTTGTCAGAAATATAGTATTATACAGTTGTTGTTCTCAATAGTTTTCCCCCTAATCTGAATATTAACCAAGTTATTAGTATTTTTCAGTTTTTAGTTGTCACCCCATAGCGATGAACTTAAGTGTTGCATGAAACGGCTGAATATCGAATATGGAATAGATCTAATAAACATTTTCGAGTGAAGAACGTAAAATCTAAATTGATAACGCCATCACACAACGAATTTGCATCTCACAACCTAAAAGTTGGAATGAAGTGTTTCATGATACAACAGCTCATCGTTAATATAAATGAACCAAAAATTCATTTATCAACAATTGAAATCATTAAAAAAAAATTACCTGAATGTGTTGAACGAGCATGAAATACTGGGAATAATATAACTTAAAAAGTTTTTGTTTTCGAGAATGACTAGAGATGTGGTTGAAAAAGTTAAGAGTTCATTATCAAGCTCGGTTTAACACTGACGGAAGAAGTTTCGAGTAACTTCGTCAGCGAAGAATAATAAAGAGGCAAAACGGGCCCTTAACTAGCCATATACAGATCATTACAAGTTGTAGCCTTAAAATTACGTTTTTTCTTTTTTTGCATGTTACCCCTTCTTGCCTTTATTGTTACTATAAACAGATAATAATTTCTTAAACCATCCTTTAATACTTTTTATCTGTTTGAGAACAAATACTAAAACCCCCCGAGACTCAAACCTCAGTTTTACCAGATTTACCTTAAGGGAAATCAGCTATTGTAGTTGTACACATGACGCGATTTTAGAGGAATTTTCTTCAATTGTCCATCGATCCTATCTAGCAGATTACGAAAATAAAGTCCATTTAAAATTATATATTTGTCTGTTGCCACTCCAGATTGTTATATAATCCTTACCAAACTCAATATTTAAACTTTTTAAGTAAAACTAAAGGAAAGTTCGTTAATGGCTGAAATCTGACCTGTGGGAGAGGGGAGTTTAGACAGAGTTCTTGCATTTGTTATTTTATTCATTATTTATGTATTTTATTTGGTCCGTAAACGGAAGTCCTTGTTCTCTTACCAATGAGTTGATAACAGGGGTCTACCTTTAGTTTCCTATATATATATATATATATATATATATATATATATATATATATATATATATATATATTTGCAGGGATGAATATAAATTGATATATATTGTTATGTCGTTATATTTTGAGGGTGTTAGTATAAATTGAAAATTTAAAAGGTGCTAGTATAAAAGCCCTACATACTAGCGTGTTTTTGGAAACAAGTTCCTTTTTACGGTTTGCATACTAAATTTCATTTATCTGTACGTTTGTCTGGCTTTGAGGTTGTAGTTGTACCGGTTCCCCAGTGCCCCGGCATCACGAGGCAATTGTGTAGCTAGTTGAATAAGGAAATAACGATTTTAGGTCTGTTATGCCACCAAAATACAAGAGGTACTGCTGCCCACTTGACCATCTCATCAAAACCCTGAGATCCTTCATGTTCAGACAAACATCTTAATATTAATTAAATGAATTTGAAATTGATTTTTTTTTTTGTATACTCTTATTTTTAAGAATATTTTCTATGCATTAGTAGTTGTCTTACCAATTTTTTCCTTTGTTTTGAAAATCTCCAATAATTCTGGTTTTCAATTTTTAATAGAAGTATTAGTTCTGTTACTTCTTGAATCATTTTGATTAGTTTATGTATGGTGTATGCATTCACGTACCCAACTGAACTTGGAAAGGACTAACCTTAGAATGTTAAAATTTTATATTTAGAACTTTTGTAACATGTAGTTGTTTTGATTAAAAATTCTAAGGAAACGCGGTTTAGTGGAGGACGAAAATAAATAATTACAATTTTCTGTCTATTCCATAGATAAGGACGCTTCTTGTTTATTAAAAAAAAAATATATGTCCTATGACATTTATATCATCAATTGCAATGAAACTGACATGTTTAATTGTTAAGTGAAATATTATTAAATAAAATGCAGACAAATAATTTTGATTATCCAATTTTACAGAAGTACTACGAATTAATGTGGTGTCCACGTCAGATTATTTTAGAAATAATTGCAGATAAAATACTTTCTTTTTATTGCTCTTTATACTATCCGAAATAAAACTGGTTTTTAGTATGGTGACGAAAGTCAATGGAAATTGGAGGAAACATTTTATGCATTGAAGAAAATTTAAAGAAAAATAAAAACCTCTGTTTTATAGGTGGAACCTATATACAATTACTTATCAAATATTTAGATTTTAAAATAACGTAAATTAGCACTGTGTTTGTTGGATTACTAAAGATGCTTCATTCTTACCAGATCATTAAACATAACAACTGTTCATTTAATTTCGAATCCATTTAACGTAGAGTTATAACTGTTGCAAAATGAATAGTAATTATAGTACACTTGCTAACTACTTGACCTACTTGCCTCTTGATGAAGTTGGCCAAGAAACGTTAAATGATTCTTGTTTAATTAATTGATAGTTTGTTTGATTTCAGGCTGGAAGAATCCCTGCGCTCTATGTCATTGTATAAGAACAAGTATGCACAACTGAAAGCAGAAAACGCCTCACTCAACAAAGCAATTGAAGTAAGTACATACATTTTTTACCATATTCAAATCCGATTCCGTATAGAGTCATTTAGAATCAAATCTTCAAAAGTTTGGTTCCAAGATATCTGAAGAAAACTGTTTTTCTTTTATTTAAACTACGAGGCATGAGGTCATAGTTAATTATACATTATCATTCCGAAAATATTGAAATTGAAACTTAATGTGAAATATGGTTATTATAATAATGACAACCGAATTAAAAGTAGAGAATGCTAATCTTGACTCTCAATATAGGGTGTTTTGAGTTTTTATTCTGAAGTAAAAGGACATCACGAGTTTTATTCCAAGACAGAAGGGATTCGGCTTTAATTGGACTATTCTTATATTGATATATTCCTCTATTACTATTGAACATTAATCTAAGAAAAATGAATCATTAAAAAAAAAAAAAACACTGAATCTCACATCGTAAATTCAACATTATTAAATTATTTGGTTAGGATTCAACAGTGAATACAGTTTGTATCCTTTTCTTCGTTCGTTAATGAGAAAAAATAAATGGAAATATTTTGCACTAGTGATTAGTTAAAACGTATCTGGATAAGGTTTTTCCCCATGAAATAACATTTCTTTGCACTAACTGGAGGAGTACCAAATCAGCCACAATTTGATCTCCTTTAAGAGACTGTAGTAATGACATGAACTAGTCAATTCATTTGAAGAAAACGATTTTAGCAGGTTTCTATATATAGTACGTACTAGCAGATTTCCCTTAAGGTAAATCAGCTATTGAGGTCGTATTCATGACGCGGTTTTCGAAAAATTTCCTCAAATGTCCATCGATCATACTTAGGAAAATGAGGTCCGTATATATACTTATCTATTGCGACCGCTAGAGCGTTTACAGACAGTTTATTTTTTATTTTTGAACGCACCTCTATTTCGTCATCTCCTGGGGAGGATCGATAGACATTTGAGGAAATTTTTAAAAATCGCGTCATGAGTACGATCTCCCCTAGGGGAGATCTGCTATAAGCTATTATATTATGAAGCACATTATTTGATTCGATTCTAAATTCAGATGGAACCCACCTCTCCCAGCGGTTTGAATTATCAGAAATCAGAAGGTAGCAGTAAGCAGTGTAGAAAAGCTCTGTGTAGATTAAGAGAATTTGTATTCAGTTATATGCATTAGAACGAATTATTACTCCTTAGTACAAACAGATCATTTGTTTCGTCTGTTGCGTGAAGTGATATTGTTGTGGAACACAACCACTTTGCTTGGAAAATTTAGAGATGCCCATGGGTCTCGTGTAACTACTAATTTCCCTACCCGGGCAAAATTGGTGGTCTAGACCTTGGCTATTGATCTCCTCAGCCAATACAGACTTAGCGCCTCGACAATGGTATCCTGGCGGATATGAGAGAAGGAATACTGCTTTAATCTAGAAGGCCCAGAGGTTATCACCTGGATAGTGGGAGTGGGGGGAGGGTTAATATATTAAACAGGGGAAGAGTGGCGCCCTCTTCAGTTAACAGTCTCCTACCAAGGGTCGTTTATCGTCCCTCCTCGTCAGCTTTACCCTCTGTCGACAACAGCCCGAATTTCCTTTCTGCTATTTGCATATTTACTCGGACAAATTCCTTCCCTGCTTTGCATTTTTCATTTTAAAATGTATGGCGGCCGGAATATTTGTAGAAGCCTTAAAATTAAGGAAATTGGCTGTCCTTTAGGCTCCCTGTTAATGAGTAGTAGATTCGTTAGCTAAACTTCTGTGTGCATGATTTGTTCTTTTTGAGAGTAGAGTTTTCTGTGGATTTTTTTGTCAGTCCGTATGAACACGGTTTGCATAAGATACCTATAGAGTCTGTTCAGAGAGACCGCTTCCTTTGGGCTTATTTCGAAATAATGCATTTTAATAACAGTTTGTATTTTCATTGATTCGTCTACTTGTCTTTCTATTTCGGTTCATTTTCTTTTTGGCAATTAACATATTTCAGGATTACCAAAAAGTGTCTTAATCCTTACAATGTTACGCTAAGTCTTCAGAGCCCGCCAAGGGTCAAAACTAGATCATTCCCCACCACCAAAATACTGCTGTGTACCGACTCTCTTAGTTCTTTACTCTCTATAGGAAATTAACACCCACTTATTACACAAATCTACACATTCCTACACAATTATAACATAATTATGATGTGGCTACCGGGGCATACAGACATAAAACGAAGTACTGACATCGACAGACAAGCTAAATTAGCAGCCAGGAAAAGAACTGAGGACATTGACAGGATGACTCCACAAGACATGAAACGTGTAATTATAACAAAAGTACTCTACGACTGGAGTACCGACTGGCTACAAACTGACAACAAACTATGAGAAATCCTAGACAACCCAAACGAACCAAAATCTCTGGAAAGTCTTACCAGACGAGATCAAGTGGTGTTGACTAGGTTTAGAATCGGACATTCACTGCTTACACATTCATAGCTCATAAACCGAGAAGATCGACCTACATGCACTCACTGTAAGACAGTACTGACCATTAAACATCTCCTGACTGACTGCAGACTACGTGAACATCTCAACTTACCGAACGACTTATACGAACTATTAACAGAAGGTAGCCCACATATACACACTGTTAAATCACTTGAAGATAACATTTACAACAAACTTTAAACCACACCTGCTCCACTCATCTCTCTACGTTTATATCTCAAATTATGCCACTAATCGTTTTTTGCGAACAAGGCTGTATAATACATTTTTAAACTTGTGCCTTAGACTTTCATCATCCTCAAGCCAGGATTTGTTGCAAATAATTATAGTTTCACATAGTTTTATTTTAACGGTTCCTTAGTTTTATTTTATTCCTTAGTTTTATATATAGCTATATTGTATACTGTTTTAATAATTTTGAAAACATTTTTCTTTATTTTAACATTTTAATTTAAGAAATAGAAAATAAATGATACTGAGCAACATCGCCTAGTTGCGGAGCTCACCAAGTTAATAAAATAAAAATATCACTTTCTATATATAGTATATATTTTTAGGTAGGCATGCTGCTATTTCTAATTTCAAGTACTTTCTATACTGGAGCTTTATACCAATAACAAATATTTAATACAATAACTATGAGATGAACTATATTTTATCGTTTTTATTTTCTTTAAATTATGCAGAAATAGGGAGGCATTGTTATGAAAAGATAACCTGGGTTGAGGGGCGGAGAAAGAGAGAGAATAAAGGAGAAAAGTATACAAAAGGAACCTTAATAAAAGTATGGGTTGATATAAATTGTTAAAATTCAAATGAGTCCTCCTCGGAGAAGGAGGGTGTGATCTAGAGGAGAGGAAAGGTCGTGGTACACTCTTCATTTCCGTCACCCTTATTTGCATACTCCTTCCGAACTGGCTTACTTCTTCTTCTCACAAATACTATTATAGACTAAAAATATCCGTCACACGGAGGATCATACATGAACTAAGCAGATCTCCCACGTGCTCGTATGACACACTCCTGATCATATCTCAGCACATGTTCTCTATATCTATAAACAAAATAAAGTCCGTCACGCAGGGGCTGCGTAAACTAAGCAGATTTCCCACGTGAAGTTTTACTCTCATCCGTTATCCGCCCCGATTTCATAAAAATGCAAATATCTCGGTTAATATTAAAGATAGAGAATAAATGTATATAACAATTTTTATAGTAAATTTAATTTTCAATACGATTGATTCTATACGATTTTTCGATCCGACGTATAGTAACGGAAATATTTCGAATTTTAGAAAATCCTCTCCTCTAAACTCCCCTTCCCACTGGTCCGAATTCAGCCATTAACGAACTTGATCTTTCTTTTTACATAAAACGACTTAATATCGAGTTTGGTAACGATCAAACAAAAATTGTGACCGCTAGAGCGGTAATAGACATATATATATATATATATATATATATATATATATATATATACAGTTTTGAACGGACCTCATTTTCGTCATCTACTAGGTAGGATCGATGGACATTTGAAGAAAAATTTCGAAAATTCCGTCATAAGTACAACCTCAATAGCTGATTCCCCTGAAGGGAAATCTGCTAAAACCGATGAGTAGAATGGACGAAGGGGGGGGGAGCGAAGGGGTAACTCAAGACTTGAAAACAGTAACGTACTAATACCTTGCTTAATACTTGAATTATGTAAAAATGACTGGAACAACAATTGTAAGCCCATCAATAATTTAACAAGAGTGGTTCTATAACATTTTACGGTCCGAATAATAATAACGGAGACTTTTTGAATTCGGCGCCCCCCCCCCCCCTGAACACCAACTTTTCCAGGTCCGAGTTCTGCCAATAGCAAATATGACCTTGAATGCTGGCTGAAACGGTATATATCGAGTATGGTGAAGATCAAATAAACATTTTCCATTTAAGCACGTAAAATTTTAATTTATGACCTCACACCACGTAATGAATTTGCATGTAACTTGCATAATAATGGTCTAGTGGAAATTATATTTAGTATTCAAGCTTGGAATAAAGTTGTTCATGATGTAACGGCGTGTCGTTAATATAACATGAGTAGCTGTGGATGCATAAAAAGGGCTGAAAACTATAAATAAGTCCGTCACTAGAGCTGCGTAAACTAAGTAGATTTCCACGTAAAGTTTTATAATAGAGAAATCTGCATACTAGTAACAGTGGTAGTAACGAATATCTAAACCCATTTTACGAGAGCCGAACAGTTACGGAAACGGCCGAATAGTCCCAACATCAGCCGATCTCATTTTACCTGTTATCCACACAAACTTAATAAAAATGTTAGCTTCTTATTTCGGGTGATGATATCGTTAGCTTGCCTTTCTATCGCATGGGAAACCTGCTACCCCACTACATAAGGAGTCTATGGTTGATTCATCTTGGACACCAGATGAATTAAAAGGACTTGTATTGAGATGAAAATAATAATAATATTTAGAAGCATTATACAAGTAAACATAAATAACAAGTAGTCTTCAATATATTAGGTTTGAAAAACAATAAAAACAAAAAATAAAATAAATAAATAAGTACTTAGTATGAAGAATAAAAATAAATTTGTATTAAACAAAAAAAAAAGTTAATTAAATTATATGAAAAATATAAAACACAATAGTTGGAGATAGGACAAAATGAGAGGTTGATAATAGAAGAAGTAAAAAGAGGGCTTGATAATATCGTAGGCCCAAGAGATGGGGTAAAAGGCACCCCTTGCTTTGGGGTGTGTGGTCACAGCTGTGTCCCTGCTCTCTTTCTACTTAACTACCGGCAGCTCTAGCTTCTAACCTGCCTCTCATTCTCTTTAATATAAGCGACAGACCAACATATGCAGCTCTTATCACAACTTAACTCACTGATAACAAGGGCCAAATTATACTCTCTTCTTAAGTAAAAAAGTCCGTCAGGCAGGGGCTACGTTAGCTAAGCAGATTTCCCTCGTGCGTCACGAATTTGCATTTATGTTAAAACGTAAAAGTTCAATGAGAACAATGTTTGGTTTAGGCTTCAAGTGAAGTGCTTCATAACATAGTAGAATATTGTTAATATGAGATGAGTAGGAGTGGGAGTTTACTCAAGACCTAAAACTACAAAAAAAATGCAAATATCTCAGTTAATAATCAAGATAGTGAAAACATGTACATAACAACATTTATAGAACATTACATTTGCAATAAGATTGGTTTTATACTCCGACGCATAATAACGGAGAAATTAAGAATTTTCGAAACCCTCCCTCTTGTCCGATTTCTGCCATTAACGAACTTGATCTTTCTTTTTGTATAAAACGATTATATATAAAGTTTGGTAACGATAAGACAAAAATTTCTACCTTTAGAGCGATAACACACACACACACACACACACACACATATATAGATAGATATACAAATTTTCAACGGACCTCATTTTCGTCATCTCCTCGATAGGATCGATGGACATATGAAGAAAAATTTCGAAAATTGCGTCATGAGTATGTGACCTCAATAGCTGATTTTTCTTAAGGGAAATCTGCTAATACGGTTTATGAACATTTTCGTTGTGGGTACTTTGCAGGACCGGTTGGATGTTATCAGTGAGGGACAATGGAGACATTATAGCAGATACTAAGGGAAATAAGCTATTGAGGCTATATGTATATATATACGAGTATATATATATATATATATATATATATATATATATATATATATATATATATGTTAACGCTATAGCGGTTGCGATATTTTAATGTGGGTGTTACCATTTTACCATCTGCTATTCTTGAATTGGAACTGCACCAAGCAACAAATTTTCTTTTGGTATTTTTCAATAATTAGTTTTATTGAATTCTTGTTGAAAAATTGGTTTAAGCTGTAATATTTTGGCCTGAGTAAATAATTTATTTTAGAACTACTGTGAGCTACTCAGACGATGGCTGTTTCATCCCTTTTATAATCAACAGTTTTGTTTGATTTCATAAATTGGTTTCTGGAATTGGTTTATTGGATGTTTGGCTTGGGATTTAATGAAAATATTCGACGATTAGCCCTTGAAATAGAGGATTTAAATGCTTTGCAATTATTCTTGCCCACGCTTGAAAGGATTTTATATCGGCTTTTAATAAATACATTTGTGATGGTCGACTCACTCCCATTCTGCTCGATTAAACCTTCACTGCTTCACCTGAAGGAAAGTTTAAAAATGTTGGTTTTCTCCCTAAATCAAAACAGTGCCGTGTAGTGCTTAAGTACTTTAACACCCATTTGGAACATTAATCTTTTTTCAATAAACTTGATGCTCGATTGTCTACATGAGGGGTTTTACAGTTGTGATTCGACCAGAGCAATATTTGTTAGTAACACTGTCTTTATAACAGAATATACAATAATAGTGCCCGAATAAAGGCAAATACTAAGTTAAGTAACATACAAAGATTACAAAGAAAAAAACACATCAAAATGTGACTACAGAAATGTGAGAGAGATAGATAGTGAGAAAGACAGTGAGATGTATTTGCCTATAACATCGCCGAAAAATTGTAGCCGAATCAAAAAAATCCGTCATTTATCACACTGGCATATAACAGACTGGTGATCTCATCTCACCAAATATTCTTTAATTCTAAGTCAAAATCCGAGGAATTGAAGTAGAGGTTAACTGAAGGCAGAAAACAAAAAAAAATTTAAAGAACTTAGAAAGTTACAAAAAAAATGTAAGTATAACGCAACAATTTTAGCATATCAATCTTTTTAACAAGATGGGTTCTATATGAAATTTTTCGATCCGACTCGTAATAACGTAAATATTTAGAATTCTCGAATTCGGCACCCTTTGAACCCCCACAATTCCTGGTCTGGTTTCAGTCAATAACAAATATGATCTTTAGCGTTTTTAAATATCGATTATGGTATTGATCAAATAAACTGATTTTGTGCGTGAAGTCTTTTTTATCACATTGCTATGTCAACGACTTGTAACACTAGTATATAATATATCTATAACAACGAAACATGCTGCCCTCCTTCTGGAGTGTTCCTATCTTGGACAGCCTCCTTATCTGCCCAAGTTGGTAATATTGAAAATCTCAATATTTTCATTAAATGAGTAATTGTCATTAAAGTTTGAAGTGGGCCACGGGGAAGCAATAGCAGCTTTATTTTTGACCTCTCGAGGTAAATTGGAATTTTATTAAGTGATGCCTCTAACCTCGTGCCATAACAGCGTGGGATCCATCAGTTTTAGTAGTTAAGTTTCCGCACACCTGTTCTTAAAATCAATATAAATGTTTCTCCTTTTTCCAGACCAGACTTTCCTTAGTGGAAATCAGCTATTCTACCATAATGATTACATATTAATTCAAATGCCCACCGATCTATTACCAACGGGACGAAAATAAGATCCAATAAGTCCAAATTTATATATAATATTTGTTACCGTTGTAGTGGTCGCAATTATTGTATGTTCGTTTTTGACTACCATATCTAACTAATTATCTAGTTTGTTAATGATCGAAATCATACTTGGAGTAAGTGTTTTGTGTGTGGGAATTAACATAAAAAAACATAATCATATACGGCATTATGCACCAGTCTTCTTGATAAAATAGCGATCTAGTTGTATTCCTACATATTTTTCTGAAGTCTGTTATTAAAGTAGCTGTTTATATTTTTATTTTATTACTAGCTTCCAATAAACCATAATACCTCTTATCCATGCAAGGGGCTCAAATTAGACATGTGGTATTAATCTCATATGGTAAACCTAGAGTGGCGTGTTCGATTCTCGCCAGGTCAAATAGGAATTTGTTTATTGAAGAACTCATTAAATAAAGTCCTTATCCTCACCCTGGCTAAAAAAGGGTTGTTACCTGTAGAAAACCCGCCCCAATTGGCCATAGTTGCAAAATGTGAACATTAATAAATAATAATTATCCATGCAATATTGTACTTAAGCTATTATACCACACCACATCGTGCTTAAATTTAAAGATTTGTTTGCATGGAGCACTTACTATTAGAGAAATTGAGCATCTTTGTTTCATCGTAGTACAGCAGAAATCTGCATGGTTCAGGCAGCCCCTTGTCTTCTTGGGGTCTAGACTTGGGTAAAGTATAAAATCCTAAATAACCCCGTTATTGCGCGTTATAAAATATGATATAAGCGTATTAGTTTCCTATTTTCTGTAAACCGAATATTGTCAGAGTTATTTTGATTGTATTTTTTTTAGTTTCCTTCCCAGAATTCTCTAATTACTCGTTCTTACCTATTTTTGGATATTCAATTTAAACCATATTACAAGCCTTGTTCACATTTGTCCCTTACTAAGTGAGAAATAGTTCCGAGATTATATCTTTCGAACACATATGCTTAGCCTGCACAGCCCTAGCGTGTTTAACGTTTTCTTAAATTCCCTGTACATCGTTAGCTGGAAGACCTTCAACCGCTATATTTTTATGAGCGTATTTTCCAAAAAATGCAAGGATTGGTTAAATAAAAGTCACTCATGATACCATCATATTTAGCACCATTAATGATCCTTTTTGAAAAACAGATATATACTTTTTTTTTTTTTTACATTTTGAACTGTAAAATTTATTTTAGAGGTTCCGAGTTAGGTGAAATATTCTCGCCTGATATTGAGATTTGGCTCTGGTTTTACTTTCTGTATAAGAAGTTGTTGGAATAGCGCCAATGTACTTCGAGTCTTATCTTCAGCAGAATATATTCATCTGACTAATATCCGTCCTTTTACAATTAAATTGAAAGTGGTTCTGTCTAGGGCCGGGCGACTAAAAATAATGTATCAACAGAAACTGGAAGCTGATTGCAGTGAAATATTCGCATTAAATATAACCCAGCTCAATTTCTAAATTAGAAGATAAATATCCATATCGATAGGTATCAATGCACAGAAATTTAAAATGAAATTTTCATTTTAGCAAATTTCCTTTGAGGGAAGTCAGCTATTCAGCTTGTGTCGCGATTTCCTAAAACTTTCTTCAAAAGTGTAGTCAACCAACTTATGAAAAGTCCGTCACGCAGGGGCTGCGTAAACTAAGCAGATTTCCCCTGTGAAGTTTTACAATAGAGAAATCTGGATACTGGTAATACAATACCACCGTGATTAGATAATGAGAAATCTTTCAGTTAATTAAAATAAATACCCAACTGAAACGGCTTCTGAATTGTAAGAATAATTTATATTTTAATAACTCAAATTTTAGTAGTCCAAGAACTAAAGAAGGGGGGGGGCGGATGAACAAAACGTATTTGCATAAATTTCACAAAGTAAGGAAGGTAAGGTAAGGTTAAAAACGCCAGGTTAGAAGAAGCTTCCGCCTGAGCCGAGAAATGACGAAGATGGCCGACATAATCCGAACTATACCCTACCACAGACTTCATAAAAATGCAAATATCTCGGTTAATATTCAAGATAGAGAATAAATGTATATAACAATATTTATAGTAAATGTAATTTGCAATACGATTGGTTCTGTACAATGTTTCGATCCGATGCATAATAACGGAGATATTTTGAATTTTAGAAAATCCCCCCTTTAAACCCCCCCTCCCTCAAGTCCGATTTCAGCCATTAACGAACTTGATCTATCTTTTTACATAAAACGGTTAAATGTCGAGTTTCGTAACGATCAAACAAAAATTGCGACCGCTAGAGCGTTAACAGACAAATATATATATATAATTTTGAACGGACCTCATTTTCGTCATCTCCTGGGTAGGATCGATGGACATTTGAAGAAAATTTTCGAAAATCGCGTCATGAGTACGACCTCAATAGCTGATTTCCCTTAAGGGAAATCTGCTAAAAAGTCTCAGCAATTGAGGTATATATATATATTTGTCTGTTAACGCTCTAATGGTCGCAATTTTCGTTTGATCGTTACCAAACTCGATATTTAAACGTTTTATGCAAAAAGACAGATCAAGTTAGTTAATGGCTAAATCGGACCAGTGGGAGGGGGAGGGTTTAGATGGGGGAATTTCGAAAGATTTCCGTTACTATACGTCGGATCAAAAAACTGTAATTGACCAATATTATTGCAAATTAAATTTACTATGAATATTGTTATATACATTTATTCTGTATCTTGAATATTAACCGAGATATTTGAATTAAGTGTAACGGACGAGCTATGGTCATTTCTTTATATATCGAGTTTAGTAACGTTCGAATGTGTAACCATTCTGGGTTAAAAGCAAAAACATTTTTTTCTTCTTTAAAACATCTTATTTATTTTTATACTCCTTATCAAGGGGTTCCTTTTTCTCTATTTTCTTAGACCAATATTTATATGCTTAACTAGCTAGATATTTTTATTTTATTTAAGAAAGTAATTAGGGTCTCGGGTTAGTCATGTGAGTTTAAGCTTTGACCTGAATCTTACATGGTGAACCTTGAGTGGCGAGTTCGATTCCCGCCTAGGCAGAGGAATTTATTTAGTGACGGAATTCTTTAAATAAAATCCTTATTCCCACCCTGGCTAGAAAAGGGTGGTAACCTGTAGATAACTCGTCCCAATTAGCCTTAGTTGAAAAAAGTCCGTGACGCAGGGGCTGCGTAAACTAAGCAGATTTCCCACGTGAAGTTATACAATAGAGAAATCTGCATACTAGTAACACAATACCACCGTGATTAAATACAAAAAATTTCATGAGAGCCGAATAGGTGAGGAAACGACCGACCTAGCTTTTGGCGGGAAAGTCACTCTCATCCGTTATCCCCCCAGATTTAATAAAATGCAAATATCTCGGTTAATATTCAAGATAGAGACTAAATGTATAGAACAATATTTATAGTAAATTTAATTTGCAATAAGATTGATTCTATACAATTTTTCGATCCGATGTATAGTAACGGAGATAATTTAATTTTCGAAAATCCTCCCGTTTAACCCCCCCCCCCCAATGGTCCGATTTCAGCCGTTAACGAACTTGATCTTTCTTTTTACATAGAACGACTAAATATCGAGTTTGGTAACGATCAAACAAAAATTACGACCGCTAGAGCGGTATCAGACAAATATATATATATATATATATATATATATATATATATATATATATATATACTGCACAAAAATGAATAGGGATATTGGCTGTTTTGTGGTATGTATGGGGCCTAGCATTTTTTTTTTATTATTATAAATATCATTAATATTTATTAGAAATTATTGTCTTTTTTCCCCATAAAAAAGAAATTTAATTAAGATCGATTTAATTAAAATTAATAGGATAAGAAAAAATAACCAATATCCCTATTCATTTTTTTGAGCAGTATATATATATATATATATATATATATATATATATATATATATATATATATATATATAAATATATATATATATATATACAGTTTTGAACGGACCTCATTTTCGTCATTTCCTAGGTAGGATCGATGGACATTTGAAGAAAAAAATCGAAAATTCCGTCATGAGTACAACCTGAATAGCTGATTTCCCCCAAGGGAAATCTGCTAAAAGTGGATGTTAATAAATAATTTAATTTAAAAAGTAATTAAATTTATTGCTTAAGATACGTATCTAAAGAGAAGGCATTTTCACGCCAGCTGATTGAAATAATAGAAACTCAGTTTCAAAAGTTGCAAAAATGTTTATTATTATGACGAAACATACATTTATCTCGTCGGTATCCACAACAGCTACTCGAAACTACATCTGTTCCTCCCAACAGCTGCCTTTCAGCTGACCCATTCACGCTCAACGGACGGAGTAACGGACTAGACACCTGTATCACTTAATGGCATATTATCACATCAGTTCTTATAACCTCACTACCTTCTTAAAAGCCTCTTGAATATTAATTATATGTAATCAGATTAATTTTAATAGCTTTGAAGGCTCATCAAAACATGTGTTTCATTTGTATTTAATACTGGGGCGTTCCTCACCTGTGCTAGAGACGGAAGCAGCCCAAGAAATGCCTGTAATAAATGTTCAAAGGGCAATTGTTACCCATGGTCGTTGTTTTGTGTTTTCATTAAATAAAGAAACATTGGAAACCGAGTTAAGATGATAATAGAAAATGGTACTTATTTATAGTTTAATTAATACTTAAGTGTGTGTTTTACCGTTGAAGTCCGTCCAAAAATCATGAAGAACCCATAAAGAAGGTTTAACCCTTCAAATAAAAAATTGTGGGGTTTTATGTATTTCTTCCTAAAATTGAAAATTTCTATTACATATGTCTTTATATATATATAATTCTACTGTACCTGTGTATGTCACTAACTCCTAAACGGCTGGACCGATTTGAATGATTTTTTGTACGCGTTTGGGTGCCGCCCTGGATGGTTTAGATTCACAAATCAGCCCAGCAGATAGACCAGGAATGGGGGTTGTATGGGAGGCCTAAAATTAAAAATAGCAATATTTCGTTTCCTATTGGCTTTTCGGCAAATATGCACAGAATAAAAGTTGTTTATTTTGTTATTTAGAGTAACTTTTGTTATATTCACTTTTGCAGTATAACAAAGTATAAACGAGATATACACTAAAACAAAGTTGGAGCCAACAATTTTATTGGCACTAACGATTGATTCGAACTTAACAAAACTCTATACGTAAATTAGCATTAATTCTTTTATGATTATAAGCTACATTAATTTTTTTATGTTTTTATGTGGGGGTTATAAGGGAGGCCTGAATAAAAAATTCGCGATATTTCATTTTCTATTTGTTTTTAGGCAAACGTGCACATATCAAAAGTTGTTTTTTTTGTTATTAAAAGTAGTTTTCGTTTTAAACGACAACGTCTGTCGGGTACGCTAGTATGTGTATATATATATATATATATATATATATATATGTATGCGTGTATGTATGTGTTTATGAATGTGACAGAAAACTCTCCAATTACTCAGTCGTTTTGGAATCAATGTATGATCCTGTCTAGTTTTATCGTTCATTACGTCACAGGAGCATTGTCAGTTATTCCATTCGTGAAAAAAAAGGAGGAATGGTAAGAAGGGCGATGGGATTCGATATTGTGCGGTCGTCCGTGTGAAAAATAAGATCTGAAAAAGGATAGAGGGATGTAGACAATAAATCCGGATGGCTGGCAGAGAAGAATCGTCCAAAATTGGGTCTCGCTTCACCCCAACTCCATTTCACCCCCTTAAAACCTTACTATGTTTTCGGCTGATCAATTCCTTGTCTAATCTTTTAAATTTCTTACTTTCTATTTGAAATCAAAAAGTAGTGTGCTCCCGTTTGCCGAAGCTAAGGCCTGAATGCCCCAAACTTCATTAATAGCAGTTTATTAAAGAGTTGGCAATCACAGGCCTCAAACCTTTAGTCCTACCTACCCATAATCAATGAAATAAAATAAACTAAATATTTACAAAGGTTTATAAAAATAAATGTTTGGAAATTTTACTGGCTAATGTAGGTAGGATGAAAAAATGTTGGCTACGCTTCCCCTATAATAATTTATTAAAACGGCAAAGCAAACCATTGGCACACTGTTACACGGCACTGATGATGATGCACAGCATCGAAAGCGCTTTGCCGTTTTTATAAATTACTATAGTGGAAGCGTAGCCAACATTTTTTCATCCTACCTACATTAGAAGTCACTTCTACCTGCCAGAATACCTACTCAGAATTACTGGCTAATGTCTATTGGTCCTTATATTTTTAATGTTATAACTCCATTTTCTCCATCACTTGCTGATTCGGTTCTATTTCAAAGCCTGGATATGGAATTCTAGTAAAATGATTATTAGGGAAACCAGAATCGCCCAATATTTTTTATAAATTATATAAATTTATAACTGTGAATATTTTACATAAATATGTCCGTTTATGAGCATACGACATTATAATCTATTTTATTTATTTTTATGATAACGTGATTTTCTTCTATTTGTAATTTCTTCAGGTGAGCTGATCGTATGTGACACCGGGTAATTCACGATGTAGCCTCTAGCAATAGTCCGTAAGCATTTATTTTCGTTCCACTTCCTTTGTTACTTCTGTCCATCCCTAGTTGTATTTGTGGGACTTTCTTCCTGTTCTACACTAAAATTTCTTAAGTTTTCTGGGAAATAGTACTATGTGAGTGTAAGAAATGATCCTTCATGAAATGTTACCTTCTTTTTGAAAATCCTTTAACGTATGCTCCAGACTTCTCAAATGGTGGGATCCTCGTTCTCATTCATGGTCTCAGTGAAGTGTGGATCTGAGAAAAGGTTTCCTAAATCTGGGCCAAAAAAGATTCCTTCTATTAGACTGTCTTCACGTAAACCAGGGAGTTTACTCCTCGGAATTTAAGTACTCGGAACTTTTATCGTCAATTTGCTAAAATTCTATTGGTAATGGAAGAAAGCGGAGGTCATTTGCGGTTTCCGAACACAAATAAAACATAAAAGATCAGCCAAAATTATCAAATCGAATTTCTATTTCGTTGTAGACATGAATAATGCCAGGGCACTCACTGGAAGTGTGGTAAGGGCCTGGAAATATAGCTCTAGTATTTACGAAGGTTGGATCATTCTTATTGACAATATGGTGGACATTTAATCGTTTCATGTAAAAGCAGAAGCTTGCGTTCGTTCACAATTGAAATTAAACAGGGAGGATTAGAGGATTAGTATAACATCTAAATCAAAATACAACCGTTATTGTGAGTTGGATGAAAAAATGATGTATTTATCCTTGTTGGAAATACAATATTTTACACTTGCTTTAATGTACTTTTTTTCTGTAGCTCGAATGTTTAAACGTATTTGTTTTTCTTTAAGATCAGTTAAACCCTACTTCTCGATTTTTACTTTAAAAAAAAAAAATTCCGTCACGCAGGGGCTGCGTAAACTAACCAGATTTCCCACGTGAAGTTTTACAATAAAGAAATTTCACAAGAGCCGAGCAGTTAAGGAAACGGCCGAACTAGCTTTTGGTGGGAAAGTCACTCGTCCGTTAGCCGCCCAGATTTAATAAAAATGCAAATATCTCGGTTAGTGTTCAAGATAGAGAATAAATGTATAGAACAACATTTATAGTAAATTTAATTTGCAATAAGATTGATTCCGTACAATTGTTCAATCCAACGTACTCGTATATTAACGGAGATATTTCGAATTTTCGAAAATCCTACCCTCTAAACCCCCTTCCCACTGGCCGATTTCAGCCGTTAACGAACTTGATCTTTCTTTTTATATAAAACGACTAAATATCGAGTTTGGTAACGATCAAACAAAAGTTGCGACCGCTAGAGCGGTAACAGACAAATACATGAGTATATATATATATATATATATATACACAGTTATGAACGGACCTCATTTTCGTTATCTACTAGGTAGGATCGTTGGACATTTGAAGAAAAATGTCGAAAATTCCGTCAAGAGTACAACCTCAATACCTGATATTCCTTAGGGGAAATCTGCTAAAACTGTATTAATAAGGTCAGCTGAAATTTCAAGTCCTCCTTACATAGGCTTCTTAAAGTGGGATGACGTCTTCTTCAGCTTGTTATTTCAGCTGGGGGGAAATCTGTTTAGTTTACGCTTTTGGCGTCTTACACTAACTTTGTTGGGAGGTTATTAAATGAATATTTTATTTATTTGGTTTATACCCCTCATCAATGGTGATTGGCAAGATTTCGTTTAGGGGTGGTTAGAATAATATATTTATCCCTTCATGTAAACCTTGATGTACTTTATTTATATAGTATGGAAAATATTCCTTAAATATCTGAGGTTTTCTTTTTGTTTTTTTTCATATCCGTACTTGCCTATTTGAATATGATAAAAGTTATCCCTTTTACATCTTCCTAAGTATGCTGTAGAGCTATTGTACTTTTTTTCTATATGTATTTGTAAATGTTTGTATGTTTTAGATAGGTTAGTATTTGCGGAATATATAGGCTGCTGTCAGTTAGTATTTCTGTCATACCGTGGGATATGTCAAGGTTTTTCGTTGGATGCAGTCTGTCAGTATGTTTTATCGTTAGGAGCTTGTTGCAGTATTTACATTTAGGGTTGTCTGTCCTTGTGAATAATAATCCTAGAACAAAAGTTTATCTCTGTATTTTATTAGACTTAAATAGAAATTATCATTGAGAGGTGCCGTGTTTAGCACAATTGAGTTGGCAGGAGTGAAAAGATCTCTTTAAATCAGTTGTTGACGATAAGGTGTGTGTGGCTGTGCTAAGTACTCACATCACGTAGCGAGACTCCAAGAAAAACCCTTGTCCCTACCAGTGTCGGTTGTATCTCTCACTTGCATCTAGTGACGGCATTCCTAAGGTAATTCCCTGATAGCACTTCCAGGCGGCGTTACTGTCGCTACCGGGGGCCGCCTCATTTCCCATTCAAGACGTCCGGCATACAGGCTCCGGAGAAAGATTTAATGGAAACACTCGGGGAATATTGTTCCGTGAACAGTGGAAGACATTTTTGTATACAGGCGTTGGTTACCACGTCTTATTGACTGGGACTCAAGGTGTCCTCTTCCATAGATTGTTAGTCGCTTGTCAAAATGAAATGGTCTTCAATTTGTTTAGAGATATACAGTACATATATTTCAGTAAGAAGGAAAATTGAGCTTTTCCATATATAAATGGGTTCCAGAAAATGTGGCCCTTATTCCCCAAGGCCATATATTCCTCCACACCACCAGTGATGATAAGACATATCAATTTATCGTTGTACCTTATACCTTCAATAAAACTGAAAATGATAAAGTTTAGTAAATAAAGAGTACTTATTAGTATATTAACTACAATTAATTTAATTGTCTATTCATCAGTAACTTAAACCTTTTTAGCATATTTCCCTTAAGGGAAATCAGCTTTTGAGGTCGTACTCATGACGCGATTTTCGAAAAATTTCTTCAAATGTCCATCGATCCTACCTAGGAGATGACGAAAATGAGGTACGAAGTTATATATAAATTTATATATATATATATATATATATATATATATATATATATATATATATATATATATATATTTATATTTATTTATTTATATTTGTCTGTTTACGCTCTAGTGGTCGCAATTTTTTTTTAATCGTAACCAAACTCGACATTCAAACGTTTTATGTAAAAAGACAGATAAAGTTCGTTAATGGCTGAAATCGGACCAGTGGGAGGGGGGGGGGTTTAGAGGGGGATTTTCGAAAATTCGAAATATCTCCGTTACTATACGTCGGATCGAAAAATTTTATAGAATCAATCTTATTACAAATTACTGTAAATATTGTTATATACATTTATTCTCTAACTTGAATATTAACCGAGATATTTGCATTTTTATTAAATGTGGGCCGATAACGGATGAGAGTGAGTTTCCCGCCAAAAACTAGTTCGGCCGTTTCCGTAACTTTTCGGCACACGTATGGAGATTTCTCTATTGTATAACTTTACGTGGGAAATCTGCTTAGTTTACGCAGCCCCTGCGTCGCGGACTTTTTTAATTACTTCAGAAACCTAGACTGTATTGTTATCTGAATTATGCTTTCTTACTGTATTTATTTTCGTCTACTTTAAGCAACTGCCCCTAATCGGGACAGGTTGCCTACGGTTACCACTCTTATCTAGCCAGGGGGGACTAAAGATTTTATATAATGCTCGTCACTAAATAAATTCCTATTGTCGAGTTTGGAATCAAACCCACGACTGCAAGTTCACCTAGGTTATTAGGTCTTCTGAACTATGCAATAGTTTAAATGTGCCTCATACGATATGAAAGTCGCTGGAAGCTTCCATTTTTCTGAGACTTGTCCTCTGGGGCTTTGTAAGTTACATTCATGTATCTCTTTTATTATGTTTTTGGTTTAGACCTCTAAGCTTCATAGACTTGTTATTACTTTAGATGATGTTCATTATTATATATCGTTCCTTAATTTTATCGGATTATTGATTGGGAGTAATGCAAAAAAGGACGGGAAGGGTGTTCGGTTTCATCGTTGTCTTTGAGCTTGTTGAAAATGAAGTTTTTCGTATTTTTACTGTAGTTCTATTTAGCACTGCCAACTTGAGGCCCCTTATCCTTATTAATCTCGACATTATGGATGCGAAAATTGTAAAACTTTATTTCGTTTTATTGTTTAGTACCTTCTTTAATTAATCTCCACTACTGGAGTTGGTTGACTCATTACTGTGTTACTCAGTCTCATTAGGTTTATGTATAAAGTAATTTCAACTAATGCACGAATGCAGTTCTGATTTCCATTAGTTTGTAGAAAAATATCCAATTTCACAATATCTCTTGTTAAGCAATTCATTCGTGTTTTAGCAGATTTCCCTTAAGGGAAATCAGCTATTGAGGTCGTTCTCATGACGCGATTTTTGAAAAATTTCTTCTAATGTCCATCGATCCTACTCAGGAGATGACGGAAAATGAGGTCCGTTCAAAATTATATATATATATATATATATATATATATATATATATATATATATATATGTATATATGTATATATATTTGTCTGTTAACACTCTAGCGGTCGCAATTTTTGTTTAATCGTCACCAAACTCGGTATTTAATCGTTTTAGGTAAAAAGGAAGATCGAGTTCGTTAACGGCTGAAATCGGACCAGTGGGAGGGGGGGGGGTTAGAGGGGGGATTTTCGAAAATTAGAAATATCTCCGTTACTATACGTCGGATCGAAAAATTGTATAGAATCACTCTTATTGCAAATTATACTATAAATATTGTTATATACAGTTATTCTCTATCTTGAATATTAACCGAGATATTTGCAATTTTCAGTTTTCAGCCACCACCAAACCGCCACTTCTACTCATGTTACATAAACAATACTCTGCTACATAATAAATCACATTATTCAAAGTTTAAATACCAAAAATTGTATTCAAGAGACCTTTATTATACGAGATACATGCAAATATGTCCCGGTGACCCCCCCCCGTCTTAAGGTTTTGGACTACTAAAATTTGATTGATTGAGATAACAATTATTCTGACTCATTATTAATTACAGTACTAGGTATAGTAAATAGTTCTCAATAAAATTAATATGTTATATTCTGATATATTAAAGAAATTGTTATTCTTTCCGGTGCGAAGCGGGCAGACCCGTTTGTTTACATTTCTAACCTAACGCTTCCTGTCGGCAGGTTATTGAAATTGGATGAAACATTTCTTATTTCCATTAGTATTTATTCACGGTGTTGTTGTGTTACCAGTATGTAGATTTACGGGTATCTATTACTAAACTTCACGAGGGAAATCTGCTTAGTTCACGCAGCCCCTGCGTGACGGATCTTTTGCATTTTCGACGTATCCTTGGCTTTCCGCAGCACACAGTTGTTTTGGACTTAAAACAGATTTCATAGCTGCATATTATTGTTTTTGCGGACATCGATTTTCCCAGTGCAAGTTTGACAAATTAGTGATCACATCTCACCATATATTCTGTATTTCTCAGTAAAACTCCGATGAAGAGTTAGGGTTTACTAACGGCTAAAAACAATGAAGCATGAAGTATCCTTAATATCTTAGTTGCGAAAAAAATGTACGAGTATAGGACAATTGTAGAGCGTAATTAGGTTTTGAAGATTGGTTTTATATAATTTTGGTAACGTCATCACGCTACGTATTTGCATGTTTTCATCTAGTAAAGTTCTGTTGAAAACCATACTTGGAATTTAAGCTTGGAATAAGACGGTTCATGATATATTCACTTATTGTTAAAGAGCGATGACTAAGTCTATTTTATTTCCTAGAGCTGATAAATCCAAATAGGAAAGAAGAAAAATATATATAAAACCTAACCTCTACCCCCTAGTTGGATGAAAGCTAAATAGATTGGCACTTGTGTATTATGATTGATTGGGTTGTTTGTTTCAAAGGCTACCCTCTTCTGAAGAAAATAATCCCGGAACCTCCTGAGTGTCTGCGTACATCTGCAGAGGCCCATTCCTTAACGTCTTTTCCTAATTTATAAAATAGTTGCTTTCACCTAATCAGGAAAATTCGTAAAGGTGACTTTTGTTAATAAAAAGCCGAGCCATAAGAAAGCCAGGCCTACTTTAACTTTAATTACTTTGGGAGGGCAAGATTAGAAGGACCGTGCTGCCGCCTGGGAGAGTGTTTTGTAACTAGGGTAAATGAAGGAAGCAGTTCTTCTTGTGGTCCTGCGTCATCATCCCCGGCGCTAATCATGGCGGGGAAATCTCATGGAAAATTAGTCGCCATGGAAGGAGCCACCCCTTCCCCTACTTTCATTTTCTTCATACTCAGGCCTTTCTTTTCACTTTTTTTTTTTTTTTTTTTTTAATACACTCCATTGAAATTTATTTTTACTCTCCATCAATGGCGAGAATTCATTAAGTTTCTGGGACTTTCACTTTTGAAATTAATTTTTTTTTATATGTTCTTAACAGAGAGTTGCACTGTCAAAGTTTCAATTACACTGGTCTTCGTAAAAATTAGCCCTGACGCTATTCCTGCTGATTTTTATGTAAAATGATCCCCTGCATTCAAGGGGGGCTCCCCTTTTCCCCTATCACTCACCGTTTTGGAGAAGGCCTCCCCACTTATTTTTAGCAGATTCCCCTTAAGGGAAATCAGCTATGAGGTCGTACTCATGACGCGAGTTTCGAAAAATTTCTTCAAATGTCCATCGATCCTACCCAGGAGATGACGAAAATGAGGTCCGTTCAAAACTGTATATATATATATGTGTATATATATATATATATATATATATATATATATATATATATATATATATATATATATATATATTTGTCTGTTAACGCTCTAGCGGGCGCAATTTTTGTTTGATCGTTACCAAACTCGGTATTTAATCGTTTTATGTAAAAAGAAAGATCAAGTTCGTTAATGGCTGAAACCCGACCAGTGGCAGGGGGGGTTTAGAAGGGGGGATTTTCGAAAATTCGAAATATCTCCGTTACTGTACGTCGAATCGAAAAATTGCACAGAACAAATATTACAAATCAAATTTACTATAAATATTGTTATATACATTTATTCTCTATTTTGAATATTAACCGAGATATTTCCATTTTTATTAAGTGCGTGAGCGGCTATTGTCGGAAGTTTCCGGATTAGTTCGGCCGTTTCCGTAACGGCACTCGGGTAACCTAACCTTTCTTGTCTTCTAACCTTTTACTTTGTGAGATATATGCAGATTTCTCTATTGTAAAACTTCACGTGGGAAATCTGCTTAGTTTACGCAGCCCCTGCGTGACGGACTTTATCACTTTTCAATCATTTGGGCGGTTGAAAAGGATTATTTCAGCCTTTATATTTCTTCTTAGGAGTTAGAGAGGCGAAAAGTCTTAACTGTGAATATGTGTACCAAGGAAGAAGATTGGGGGGATGTGCCCTCAAATTGTGAAAAAATGATAGCTTGTGTCATTACTTTGGCCTGATATATTCGTGCCACGGACGGTACTGGAAGCTAAAAAGACGATTTTCAATCCAATCCCAAGAAGGGTTTATCATTTTTCAAAATAACTGTTACGGTTAAAAGTTTCTTTTTCACAAAAGTGTCTTTCTGGACAGACGTTTTACCAAGAGTCTTGGTGGGTGAACCTGTGTATGCAACCAGGTTTGGTGTATCGCTTAACGTTGGATTACCAAGTTCCTACCATATCTGTTTGCTTATAATTATCGAAGACACTATTTCGAGAGGCTTGTGTAATGCATACCTTGAGCATTACTTATGATCTGGATACAACTGCTTCCGAGTCTGAACTACGTGGACTTGTCTCGCACCATAATTGTTTCCATCTTCGTTTTACATTTCCGTGAAAAATGCACCACTTTCCCACATACTTTTCCCTTAGCTGGACAACACTGGATTTACCCCATGTGATGGCCACCCGCATGTTCGCCCGGTACAAATAGTCCCAGAATTTTTCCCTTCCCGTTCGTGAAACCATTGATTAACAGCACACACATCCCTGACCACTTTGAAATTCTAACTTTTTGTACGGCATCAGCCTTTTCTAAATTGAAGTTTCGACTTTCCAGGGGGGTGTAATCACAACAATTCCTTTTGCCAGACTGAATTATTAATACCTAGTATTAACTGGTCTCTTAATCTTTCATTAATAGATGCTCCAAACTCATAGTGGCCGGCCAGAACCCGTAATGAATTCAAAAAGTGAGACACAGGTTTGTCATACTCCGTTATGCGTGTTGAGAACGCTACGCGTTGTCCCAGGGAACTATACTTTTTCCCAAAATAACTACTTAGTACCGGAGTTATTCTTGATTATGAATTGTCAGAGTATTCATGATTCCTTACCTTCTGTGAGCGGTAGTGGTCAGCTATTACCTTGAAAGATGCTACTCGTATCCTAAAGAGATTTCGTCCGAAGTTCTAACTCAAATCTTTCTAAGTAATGGCTCACTCTTCAGTTTCCGGATCGAAGGCATCAATGCGGAAATGAAATATTCCCTGATTTCGCGTTTCTTCCTCAAAACTATCCTCCCGGCGTTTTGATTTCGTGATTCCGCATCGCCAATATAAGATATTGAGAATCAAAATCTTTACAATACAACAAAAAGATCTATTCTGAATCAATAAACGTTGGTTATATAATAAAATACGTGATTTAATATAACATGCAACACTCTTAGTTTATATAACAAAAGTCAAAAGCAGATTTCCCACGTGTGTTGCGTATTTGCATTTATCTCAAAACGTAGTTGTTCAATGATAATAATATTTGGTATATAGACTTCAAATAAAGTGTTCCATAACATAATAGCATATTGTTAATATGAGATGAGTAGGAGTGGGGGTTTACTAAAAGCCGAAACCTAACAAATGCAAATATCTTGGTTAATAATGAAGATAGTGACACATAACAACATTTATAGAACATTAAATTTGCAATAAGACTGGTTCTATACAATTCTTCGATCTGACCTATGGTAACGGAGCTATTTCAAATTTTTGAAAATCCTCCCCTCCAAACACCCCGTCTCCCTGGCCCGATTTCAGCCGTTAACAAACTTGATCTTTCTTTTTACATAAAACGACAAAATATCGAGGATGGTAATGACTAAACAATAATTGCGACTGCTAGAGCGGTAACAGACAAATATATATATAAAACGGACCCCATTTTTGTCATCTCTTGGGTAGGATCGATGGACATTTGAAAAAAAAAATTTGAAAATCGCGTCATGAGTACAACCTCAATAGCTGATTTCCCTTAAGGGAAATCTGCTAAAAGATATTTCTACCGTATTCTGTTTGTCCTATGAAAGGTCTTTTTATACAGCATCTTGAGACAAAATTTTATACATACATTACATTTTTTTATATTTTTTTTAAATTTGTTTCTGAAGTCAATATATTATGTTTTAAAAGTTTCCCCCCACCTCCCAAAAAATCAGAAAGTGTTATTTTTGAAACAAAACTCTTCATTTAAATCAAATTATTATTCTACTATAGTGGTAATTTGTTCATACTATATATTTAAAAATATTTTTGTTCATTTTTCTTTTTCTAATTGGGGATACTGTATATAATGAATTAATGTTGTGAACACTATGGGACAGTTTTGATACTATATATAAGATCATTAGAAACTCCGTGCTTATAACTACCTCATTTAATATTCACCATTTCTATCCCATTATGATCCCCTCGTGTAACATTCAGGGTTTGCTCGCCTTAGTTCAACTCCACATCCTCTCCCCTTGGATATTTAATGAATCCACTTTCTCCTCCTATCTCTATTATAGTCAACAGAGGTGTAGACACTCAAGGGTATATTATTCATGCTCTATAATGGAAAATATATTTCATTTTTGAAATTAGACATCTTCATTCACAAGTTAAAAAAAAAAATCAGTTTACTACTTTTATTATTATTCATCAGAATTATCCATTTGGCCCTCCTAGAACTCATTTTTATTAGTTTCAGTGTGATGTGTGAAGATATGTATGCATGAATCTCACAAACTAAAAATGACTAGTCTTAAAATGTAGAAATGTTACATTTAGGACTGTTGTAAAATATACTCGTGCGGCTCCCCTTTGTATCAAAATTGACTCTTGAGCAGTTTAGGGGGGGGGACTAAAAATAAAGCATTGCAAGTTTCTCCGTACTTACTGGAGATACAGAATATCTGTATAGAACCTTTTTTTATTTACCACTAAATGATCTATAAATTACGTTCCAGTTACGGACAGTTTTGATCCGAAGCAGTGAAATGGAGACATCTAAGGAAATAATTAGAATGAAGTAGAGCAAGTGGTTTTTTAAATATTTAATTTAATAGAAGTACAAGGGAATCATGTGATGTTCCTTTTCTGTCTTCTTTTTCTTGAAAAAAAAATAAAAATAAAAAAATATTGCCCATTTTATGGTACTAAAGCTAATCAGAACAAATTATATTCATTTTACCCCACTTTCCTAGCCAGCGTGGAGGACTAAGATATTATTTTGTGAGTTCAAAATGTAATTAGCACAAAAGAAAAATATTTATGTTTAATACTAATAATAAGCACAATGGAGAACTTCTTTTTAAAATACGTATAGCTCAAATCATAATCATATATTAAAGGAATATGTGGTAGGATCTAGAAATAGCATATAGGCGTATGTAATAATTCTTTTATAAATTGTAAATAAATATGTTTATCAGAATTTGCAATTATTTAACGCATTTTGGACCAAAAATAAAATTCTTTTACAATTTATTCATTAAAATTAATTTATTATGATTGTGGAAATTTAATCAGTTAATAAAAGTATTTCGCAGCAATATAAATAATGCAGTAATGCACTAAAGAATCAGATTACTTAAGGAAATAGTATTTCCCATTTTCATATGAATTGAGGTTTTTATCAAATAGAGAAATCAGATTGCGTTTTGAATGGTATAGTATTCCCACCAAGTCATTAAAAAACTTTATGACTCCGACTAAAGATGTTATCTAACTAAATAAAAATGAATCATTCAGATAATTTACTGATAATAAATACATTCTGATTCTAAAATGTCTTGTTTGTTTAAAAGTTTTGGTGTTATTCTAATTGACTTGGGAATTTCCTATTCAATTGTATTTAAATTTCAGAAGCAAATTTTCATTTTCAATTGTTATCTTGTAGTATAACCTTATAATTTAACTCAACTATAAAATGTTAACAAACTGCATGCATAAAATACCCGAACCAGTCTTTATCAAAATCTGGGTATCTTTCTCAAAATTTAGTTTCTCTCAAATGACATCGAATAGTTTCTCTTAGCTTCATTGAAATATGCTACTCTTAATTATAGTTATATTTGTTGTAATTATTGATTAGCATCTTAATAGTTTCTTGTTGAAGATATATAAGCACTAATAGAGGAATGGGGGAGGTGGCAGTTAAAAGTGTAAATAAAATGAAAAAGAAGAATTGGTATGTGACTTTGGGCTTAACAAAAAAGAAAATTTTGTATGCGACTAAAAAGCATGTGTCTAATCACAAATGAAGTGTGATACCGCTGAACTGTCTCCTCTGCCCATTAAAACTATTAGTGATAATTGAAATTGATAATTGTTTATGTGTTGATAATAAGTTTCGTCAGAATTACTGACTAATTAAATGTTTAAAATTTTGTTTCTATTTGTCAAATTACTAAAATGAGTATAATAATTATTGAAAAAATTTGTTTCCACTAAAAAATAAATAATTATGTTTTGGTTGTTTTCAGGGTCGAATGCAGCAGTTTCAGTCAACCTTTAATAAGCTCACCTCCGAAAATGAAGCCCTTAAATCCCAAATTCATTCTTTGGAGGCAGCTGTAAGTTTCTTCATAACATTTTTTCACTTTTTTTATTTTTGTTATTGATTTATTTTTTAATTTATTTTTATTTTTCTTGTTGACACACCCTACGTTACATTTACTTAAATAACAATAAAACATTTGTTTGGTACTTTTATTATTTTAAGAACAACTTTAACTTTTATTGATCAAAAGATTTTTTTTTGTTTGTTACTTATTTGTATTTAATAATATTTTATAAGCCAGTATCAGTTTTCATTTATGCATTGTTTTATGTGGAAATGTATAAGTTGGATTGTAAAGTATTAGTTTCTAAGGTATAAAATAAATGAAAGAAAAAAAAATATTTGTATTATCTTTATTCAAAGTAACTTATTTTAGCTTCAAAACATTTCTACCAATGCCCTACAAGGTTTTTATCTTTTTTATATATTTTTCTTGTGCCAATAACTTCTCAAAATAAATATGTCTTCTTGTTTCATTTCGGAATATTTATTTTCTAACAATGTGTTAAATGTTCTAAAAAATAAAATGTGGTGGATGTGTTAAAATACCTATTTTCCAGTCATGTTATTATTTTTTTTTTTTACATTGTCATGAAGAGGTATGGCTCCTTTTCTTTTTGTGAAGGGTGGGGATCCTTTAAATTGTTCCTGTAATTCCTGAATTATGGTAAAAATTGTAATGAATTACTCCAGTCTTTCCAGCCTAATCTATCAGCATTTTGGCTGACCTACAGATCCAGGGGATGATCTTTTTGGAACCATTCTTCTGTCATCCTGTAATTATCATTTATTTACCCATTTTTCATGATAAATGTTTGAGTTTCTGACAATTAATCAGTTCTTGTGGCACCCCACATAGAGGTCAATTCTTTTTTTTTGTTTTTTTATGTAGAAAATATGTTGTTTTTGTATGTTGAAGTGTTTTGAAAGTTGTATACCTGTTTGATATGAATTGACACTTAATAAAGGAATTAATTCTTCTTCATTAAACATTGTGTCTGGCCTTCCTTGGGATTTGGAAGTCAGAAAGCCCAGCTTTGAGTCTCAGGGAGTTTGATAAATCTTGCTCATCATATAAAAAAAAGAACTAAATTTTTAAATACTTACTAATAGTCAATTTATCCTTAGCTTGGTAATACTACCATTTCTACTGAAATTGTGTAATTACGAAGCATTATTTGCATTTAAGAAATTATATTATTCACAATTTCAGGGAGCCAATGAAGAAAAGTTGAGGGCAAGACTGGAAGAAGTCGAGGAGGAGAATGCTCGGCTTATTGCTGAAAGGAGCCAGTGTGAAAAATGCTTGGATCAAGTAGCTCATCAAGTAGTCCAAGCACTTCTAGCTCAAAAAGTAAGAATTATATATATATATATATATATATTATATATATATATATATATATATATATATATATATATGTGTGTGTGTGTGTGTGTGTTTGTGTGTGTGTGTGTGTGTGTGTGTGTGTGTGTGTGTGTGTGTGTGTGTGTGTGTGTGTGTGTGTGTGTGTGTGTGTGTGAGTGTGTGTGTGTATCTTATGATTCAGGAGTGTATTGATTTTGATTTGTTTTTTTATTGTCGTATTTCAATCGTGGTCTAAAAAGGTAATAAAAATGTTGTTTCGTTCATGAAATAAATTAAAATTAATTTGTATTATACAAAAAAAACATGAGTCGAGATTTTCATGAATTGACTGAAAGAATCTCTTTTCAGGTCCCCTCCCTCTCATGTTCTGAGGTTTTATTGCATATATTAGCTGATTTCCCTTAGGGGTGATTAGACGAGTACAACTATACTCGTGCGCAATTTTTGAAATATTTCTTCAATTGTCCATCGATCCTACCTTGGTCGACGTATATAAATGATATATATTTAAACCCTATATATATTTCTGTTAACTGTCTAGTGGTTACAATAATTTCTGTTTGATATCTCTTATTATGAGTCGGGTCAAAAAGTTGTAAAGGACCAATCTTATTGAAAATAACAATTTCATATAAATGCTAGTATTATATAAACTTTACTTCTGTATATCGAATATTAATCAAGAAATTTGCAGTTTATAATTTTCAGTCTTCAGTTAAACCCCACTCTTAGTCTTTGCACATTAAAAAAAGACCAATATACCATGTAATCTCTTATTTCAAGCTTAAATTCCTAATATTGTTTTCAACAGGCCTTCATTCTGTGAGTTACATGAAAATATGTAGTGTGATGACATCATCAATTAAGAATTTATGTTCATGACTCAAAAATATTTCTTTAATCAATACCATTCTCGATATTTAACTTTTTCATTCAACACTAAAGATCATATTAGTTAATAGCTCGAATAGGAAGGGGGTGGGGTTTGAGGGAATTCAAAATATTTCTGTTCTTATGAGTTGGAACAAAAAATGGCATAGAACCAATCTTTTTAAACTATTAATGCTCTACAATTGTTGTTATATACATTTTCCATGTAGCTCACATTCATACTTTCAACTTTCAATATACCCCCACTACTACTCATGGAATTTAGAATTAGAAAAAGAGGCTATATTGTAATATGTATGTTTTTGAGCCCTAGGTATTTTAGAAATAGGGAATATTTAATACAAGCTTGTTGTTGTTGTCTGCCAGTTAGTTGTTCTCAACTGTGTCGCCGGTAGCACTAGCGTCAATCTTCAGATTTATAAATATTTTTTTGTAGAAAATTCTGAATTCATATGATGAAAAAGCTTTCTGGGTTAGGAAATAAATAAATTGAGTAACATTAATGAGGAATCATACCATGTTGAAGAACATCTGTAATAATAATTGTTTCCATTATTGCCAAAGTGATTTTGGAAAACAAAAATATTTTGGAAAGCATAATAATCAAAGGTTTTTTCCTTTTGAAATAAAATATATTTAGAGATTTACAAACAGGGAGAAAGATTTTACAAAATTCAACATTCTGAAGCTGTGACGACAAGTCACTTCAGTTTATATTCAGCCCAGCCAACGCAGGGCTAAAATATAAAATTACATTACATTATGGTGCGATGGCATTACTTGTGGGAGATCTGCTTAATTTACACAGTCCTACGTGACTGTCTTTTTTTAAAAATTTTATTATCTTCACTTGACTGTGATAGAATCCGACTAATATACAAAATAAAACAAAGCTGCATTCAAAGCTATGTTGGACTAATACAAAGAGAAATATTGAAATTTATCTTCACCAGTTATTGACAAAAGTGTATCATTGTTATAAGTAGATCTTTATGTCATTGTCTCTTCACATAAATGCTTACATCAATTTTACAAAAATTTATTATTGCCATTACTTTTACATATATATCAAATAATATGTTTTTTTAGCAGATTTCCCTGAAGTGGAATCAGTTATTAATATTTATCCTTTGTTTGTTCTCTCTGCATATTCGTATTTCTTGCGCAGGGTCTCAGAGAAGAAATTGCTACTCTCAAAGACAAAGTAAAGGAGCTTGAGAAACAGAACTATACTCTTAGCTCCCTCCTCCTCCAGCAGCTCCCTAAGCAGCCTAAGCGAGATGGTTCAGTGGTAATATATATATTTTTCTATCATAATGAATGAAATATATAAATAAATTTCATATAGTTTTCAGTAAACTAAAAAATAAAATAAAATGGCCAGCGATATATGTATCTTGTGAGGATAGAAGGTTATTTATCTCAAAATATAAAATGATATTAATCAATGTTACCAAAGTTTAAGGTGATATTTTAAATATCATTCTAATTAATTTCAAACTATTAAAAAATATAATTGCCAAGTGATCTTCTTTATGAATGACCATTCTCTTATTCAAAACTTTTGGGTTTACTGAGTTTATAAGACCAAAACTTCAATCTAGGTGGCTAACCTGAGTCACATAGTGAGGGACTAAAATACACATAAAATAAAACTAACTGGATGGCTATATTTTGTTTAAAAGTTAAGAGTGAAGCAACAGTACCTATATTTACTCATATTGACTGCTTGCGTGCTTTACTTTAACAATAACATTAGAATTTGCTTGGAACGGATTTTGTTACTATGACGATGTTGTGCCTTATCAGATCAATCTTTTTGGCTGAAATTGATTTTTCTCAGCATATTTCAGACATGCATTGCTTTCTCTGAATCGTATTTATAAAATTATTTTCTTCCTGAATTTTTACAACTATTCAGTCCTTAAATTATGTGGGAAGTACAGTAAAAAAAAAAAAAATGTTATATCTAAATAAAACAATTGACAATCGCTCATCCATCCTTACTTGATCTTGATTAACATAAAAACTTTTGCTAGCTGCATAGTTGAATATCCCAATTGCTTCCTTATTATTGATCCCACTGTATTTATTTGGAATGTTCCTTACCATTGTGTTTTTCATGGAAGAAGTGTTGATAGTTCAATATAATATAACTAGCTAAAGTACCCGGCTTCGCTCGGGAATTCATTTGAGGTTTAATGATGATGGTATATTTTTGGCAAGCCTTTACTTTCCACAATATTTTAACATTTTCCGATGTATACCCATCGTTGCCATGGATTTGTTAATAACAAAAGTATTTGTTATGTAAGGTTTCACTGTCCACAATATTTTTATATTTCCGGTCTCCTGTGCATGTAGTTTTTTATAATTCTTAATCATAGAAAGTATTCTGTCCGCCAAACTATGTTTTAATTAAACTTCCTTTCCCTTGATACGTTACAAAGACCAACAGTGACTGAAAACCGAACAGAAAATGTAATATATAGCGAATTTTTATTTTAGGCTTCTCTTATAACCCCTTCCCCTCCCGTTTGAACCTATAAAATTTAATATAGCTTATAATCGTTTAAGAATTAATGCTAATTCACATGCCGAGTTTTGTCAAGTTCTGTTCAATGGCTAGTGCCAAATACAATTGTCAGCTAATGTTTTAGTTTTCAGTGTATATCTCGTTTATACTTGTTATACGACAAAAGTAAACATAACAAAAGTTACTCTAAATAACAAAATAAACAACTTTTGTCATGTACATATTTGCCGAAAAACCAATAGAAAACGAAATTTCACTATTTTTAATTTCAGGGCTCCCTTACAACCCCCACTCTTGCTCCTCCCTAGAAATGTTGGTACCGCTTATTATCACGGAGGAGTTAGTGCTAACACACATACCGAGTTTTATTTAGTTCGGTTGAGTCTTTTGTACCAAATAAAATTGTTCACTTCTGCTATAGGTTTTAGAGTATATCTTGTTTATAGTTCGGTATACGGAAATAGTGTATATAACAAATGTTACTCTAAATAACGAAATAAACAACTTTTGTTATGTGCATATTTGCCAAAAAACCAATAGGAAACGAAATATTGCTATTTTTAATTTCTGGCCTCCCTTATAACCCCCACTCCTGTTCGTCTCAGAGAAATAAATAGTATCCTATGTCCGTCTCCTGGCTCTAAGCTACCTCCACACCAATTTTCAGCCATATCGGTAAAGCCGTTCTTGAGTTATAAATAGTGTAACTAACACGACTTTCTTTTATATATATAGATATGAAGTATATTTCATGTTTTTTTTTTTTAATGTTTTATTTTTATTCTAATTATGGAGCAGCAATATTCCATAGCACATTACAATGATCATCATAGTTGTTTCTGTAATAAATATTTTTTTCTGTAATCGTTGAATAATGGTAACATTACTAAACTGAAATGAGTGAAGAAAGTGAAACATTTTGCAATAGAGTGAAGAAAGTAATCACTTTCTTCACAAGTGAAGAAAGTGAATGGCCTTCTTAATTAGTAATAAGTATAAATTAAAAAATAATTTGAAGTTGGAAATTAAATGCTTTTAAATGTTTCTTAACATTGTAAGAATTCATTTTAACAAAATAAATTGAAATGTGAATGAATTATTGGTGGAAATAATCAATATATTTTAAAATTTAAATATAATAATAATTACCTTTCTTGTTTATAACCTGCACTTGTTTATAACTGCACTACTTCACAATCATCACTAGTTGTTTTATAACCTTTCACAACCATGCTTATAACCTACCAACAACATACCATAATCTTCAGAACATCCTAATGTTCATATTCTGGTTAGATCTGATCATGTATTACACGATTACAGAAAAAATTTAATATTATACTCGTGACGAAAATAGAATTTACAACTCTCATGAAATTACCACACTCGCTTCGCTCGTGTGGGTAAATGTTTCACTCGAGTTGTAAAATGATCTACTTTCGTCACTTGTATAATAAATAACTATTATAATAGAAGTTTCATACTTTTTAAATTGTATTTCTATTCCATAAGTTAAGACTATATTTTGTATTTGTTATTCAGGAGGTGTGTGTTAGGCCAGTAAGTTGTGATGACAGCAGGCTAAAGTGGAGAGATTCTATCCTATGGCTTCCCGTTCACAGGCCAAGCTCCCTCAATCTAGAGAACCCTCGACTCGTATCTAGCACTGGTTTGTACTCTTGAGTTTGTAATTTTGTGCTGTCCATCACTAGTAAAGCATTGAATCACCTTAAGAGAATGATTTTATCATAAACTAGTTAAGGTACTCGGTTTCGCTCGGCAAATCATTAGAGGCTGAATGATGATGGAATTTTTTTTTTGGTAAGGCTTCAATATGTACAACTACACTTCCCGTCTGGGCGTATTATTTTCCAATAAGGGTCAGGTAGGAGACATAGAATAGAAATTTTAGTTTTGAAGAATAAATGAAAATAAGTCCCTAATCAATCCCTTTCCACTGTTTGACACCCTGTGAATAATTCAAATCATAATCATTGACAGCATTTATTACAATTAAATATTATCTAAAATGTGCTTAATTTCTGTCAGAAAACAATACAAGATTGTGAGCTTAGTTAAATAAATAATAGTAAATTGGTTAGAATGCAATTCTATCATTTCACATGAAATAAGTTAACACAATTAACTGTGTTAGCCTCTCACTTCAGCATTAACATCGCTTTACTTAAATTATTTATTTAAAACATTAAAAAAACATATTTTCTAGCAATTTATATACCTGGTGTAAATAAATGACAGTGATAATGTAAACATATATTTAATTTATATTCTAAAAGTGAGATGAGGGAAAGAGGTAGTAGCCCTCCCTGCAAACTCAAATCACATTAAGTTTAAACTCATATTGTCTTTGTTATAATGACATTACTAAGTAACGTTTAGATAAGTAGTTATAGATAGTACACAGTCATTTCAATGGCATCAACATATTGGAGAAAATAAGATAATATATACCACAATTAATGAATTTGATTCAGCACAACTTCCGCTATCACATGTTGTCCAAATTCAGGATAACTTTGTTTAAATAATACTATACAAATTAAATTATCAAAATGCTCTTATAGTTTAAATTGATATTGGAAATAAATAACAATGTTATTTTCTAATTAAAATAAATAACACTTGAGAAGGGGAGGGGGCGAGATTTGTTACATCTCTAATCCAAATCATAATTAGAACTATCATGTAAGTTTAAAAACATAACATGATATCATGTATATGGGATGTGAAACGAAAAAGTATCGTGAAATTTTGAGAAAAAAATCAATGTACAGACAGAGGTTACAATTTAATATATATGGATTATCTTGATATTTATATCAAAATGCTCTGTGGTGCATTAAAAATATCTTGTTCCACCTTCTTCAACAATGTTGCAGCCACCATTAAAGTCAATCACTATGTTTTTGAAAATTTAATGATTTTGTTTTTTAATAAGATATTGAAACTGCTTAGTTTATCAACTAATTTATTACCGCGTATTGTATTTATAATGTGCAATTTTTTTCAAAATGAATTTTAAACACAACTCTCACAAATCCTGTTTTATATTATGGATATTATTCTTAAATAAAATTTAATTATAATTTTGATATTTGATACTAATTGAAACATATTGTTATCCAAAAGAACACCATTCCTGTTCACGTTGCTAATTAATATAGCAACAAACCCATTATCAATATTTTTCTCCATTTTTTTTTCTATTTCTAACCTTAAGGAGACAACCTCCACATCATATGGTACCTTAGTGGAATATTAGCGTTGAATGAATTTAGTTTTAATGTTAAATAATCTAATAACTCTTGGTAAAATCATGGTATCCATAGATTCCCTTCAAAGATTATTTGTCAGAAGCTCAAATAATATATTAATTCTGTTTAGATATTCCCTTTTAATGTCTTTTGAACACAGGACATTGCCAAAAAGTCAGAAGTAACAATTTTGAATTTCAGTCTACAGAATAGCTTCCTAATGATAATAAACTTATTCTAAAAATATTTGTTATACATATACACATTTCAATTAAATCAACAAAACAATATTGGTGAGTTTATATTTCGGCTCTTAAGTAAAATCTGACTCAATATAGTGTTTGTAAAATACGAAGAAGCGAATGTCAGCCAAAGTCATTTCCTTTGAAAATATATTTAGTAATAATAATGCAAAATGTTTATGTTTTATTCCATTTTACTCAAAGATATTATTAGTATTATCTGTATTCCTAGTTTTTATTAGTATTTATTTTATCCTGGCAGAACGGGTTATTCGTAAATACTTAGTTCAGTTGTATCTGCATTGCCATGGGCGCCTTGATTATTATATTATTGTTTATGTACGTCATTTAAATTTGTACAAAATACATAATTATTACTAATAGTGGTCAAGTATTGTAGAATCATTGATAAATTGTATAGAAGAAAATTAAGTTATATTTGTTATTCTCATTTCTAATATCCGTTTCTTATTTTAGACAATCAAACCGAGTTTCACAAAGATGAAGGCTACTCAACAATGTCAAGTGAAGTGCAGTGTGAAGCCGGTGGGCAGGAGGAGAAAACCGAATCGCCTAGGAAGCTGACACGGAGCAGCTCAGAGCCAGGCCTGTCTGGCCTCTCTGATGAGCCAGACTGGTGGGAGCAGGTCTGGGTTGCTGACTCGAGGATAGATCTTGATGCACCTCCCGAACTGGAAGAATGGACCATGGATGATATTCCAGGTGGATTTACAGATAAATAAATTTCCCTCATTTTTGTTAACTTTTTAGCAGATTTCCTTTAAGGGAAATCAGTTATTGAGGTCGTACTCATGACCCAATTTTCGAAAAATTTCTTCAAATGCCCATCGATCCTACCCAGGAGATGACGAAAATGAGGTCTATGAGGTCCGTTCTAAATTATATATATATTTATATATGTCTATTAACTCTCTAGCGGTCGTAATTTTTGTTTGATCGTTATGAAACTTGATATTTAACCGTTTTATGTAAAAATACAGATCAAGTTCGTTAATGGCTGAAATCAGACTAGAGGGAGGAGGGAGGGATTTTCGAAAATTCAAAATATCTCCTTATTATGCATCGGATCGAAAAATTGTATAGAACCAATCTAATTGCAAATTAAATTTACTATAAATATTGTTATATGCATTCATTCTCTATCTTGAATATTAACCGAGATATTTGCATTTTTATGAAGTCTGTGGTCAGGTATAGTTTGGATTAGGTCGGCCGTTTCCGTAACTGCTCGGCTCAGGTTGAAGCTTCTAACCTTACCTGTCATTTCTAACCTTACCTTACCTTTTTTTACTTTGTGAGATTTATGCAAATACGTTCTGTTCATTCACCCCCCCCCCTTCTTTAGTTGTTGGACTACTAAAATTTGAGTTATTAAAATATAAATTATTCTTGCAATTCAAAAGCCGTTTCAGTTGGGAATTTATTTTAATTAACTGAAAGATTTCTCATTACCCACGGTGGTGTTGTGTTACCAGTTTGCAGATTTCTCTACCGTAAAACTTCACATGAGAAATCTGCTTAGTTTATGCAGCCCCTGCGTGACGAACTTTTCTATTTTCTAGGTGCCTCTTAATATCTCATGATGTTTCTGATATGTGATATTTATTTTTATATCACTAATCGTCAATCATACCACAGAATATTTTACCTATCACTTATACAAGATAACTCTGTATACACCTCAGGGTAAAAGCTTTATTGTACTGTACTTTAGAGGTCACTGGGCTACCTAAATAATTCTTTTAACATAAATCATCTTGGTTGGAAAACTAGGAACTCTTACACATATTTCCACTCCCAAATCCAGTATGAATTATTTTAACTTTCTTTTATGAATGATGTAATTGTTGAAGTTTTTATATTTCAACGGGATTGTCCGTTTGATCCTACTTGAACCCATTTTGACTAGTTTTGGTTTGATGTCTTAGTATGTATCTTTCATAACACACACAAAAAAACACATTAAAATATTGAAATTTCATATGTGTGATTGTTTTAATGTTTAGCTCTGCACCTCCCCTTTTGATCAGAATCGACTTAGGGGTGGGGAGGAGGATAACAGAATGGTGGAAAAATAAATAATTGAAAATGTTTCCATACATATTATTGATACAAAAAATTTGTATAGGACTTTTTTTTTGTATCATCAAAAGAACTGAGATATTATATATCACTGCCAAATGAAATCATTTTAAATTGTGCCCATCAAGACATTTTGTTTATTTAATTTAATAGGAGTACATGGAAATCATATGGATGCCACATCAAATTTTTTAACCATGGATTCAACTATGGTAGCTTAGGTATTACACTAACATTAACTCATGAGTCATTAATAATCTTGGAATATTGAATGTCATTATTTGACTTGTAATGTGATCATGGCTTGTGAATCTAGCTATATGGATTGACTTAGACTTTGATTAAGAGCATATAATATACATTAAACAACTCAATGATGTTGACCCAAAGAGATTGCATGTGTATCACTGCAAATCACTAGTAATTGTTAGTATTTGTGTTTTATAAAAAATAGAGTGAAAATGTACAGTCTAATAATACATGCCCTGCATTTAATAAAGGAATTGATTTATTAATTGTGCCCTGACTTTATTTACTAAAAGACATTCATATAATAATAATATTTTTTTAAAGGTCTTTCATGGCTGATTGAAGATGAGGTATGGCTGTCAAGCCAGCTAGTTTCTCCTGGTGGAGATTCTTGGTCTAGTCAAGGAACAACATCTGAAGGGTCAAAAAGATCATCAACTATGAGTGAAGGAGATTGTCAAGTGGGAACTCAATTTACCAGTGACTTTTACAGACTTGTCAAGTTTGAAAGTACGAAAAGTCTGGCATCCACTAGCTCAAGGTATTATAAATTAATAATTTATTCATACATAAGGTGGCTTCCATCATTTACTTGTGAAATTAAAATCAAAATGTTTGTCTTAAAAATGAGGGAAATATTAAAATCAAGCTTAAAGTATTTATAAAATATTGGTTATGTAAAAGCTGAATTCTAACTTTATAGCCTTTTTGCTGATTATTGTCATTATTTTCCGCTTCATCTTTTGGTTATCATTTAAATTGTATTTCTCCAATCTTGAAAATACTTTTCTAAATCATAACCACCTAGTGACGGAAGAAATTATGCTGCTGAAAGTTAAAAGTATTAAGGTGGTGGGTGATCACTTTGTTCAGTCGTCAGTTTGAATTTTAAACTTCCCGCGCTCGCAGTGTTCAAAGACCCGCCACACACACATGCATATCGCCAAGGCCGTGGCTACAGCGGAAAAACACATGCAGTTCAAGAAGGCATCGGCCAACAACAAGGATAGAGTCAGTTGGTTTTAGACGCTCACTGGGGTCAGTTGCTCTCAGACGTTGGGGTCGTTCATACGGCCAGAGGGGCCGTAGCCCCTTTCCCTCCACTACAGATCACCGCTCCATAGATAACCGCTTCACAGATAACCGCTTCATAGAGAACCGCTTCATCGACAACCGCAGTTGGAAGTCACCCGTGACAGTCTATGATCACCTCTACTAGAGTCAACAGGTTTTGCTGCTCCCGCCTTTCTCCTTCTTGGCCACGTGCCCATCCAGATTTATCACCGCTACCAGACTGCATCATCTCTAGGAAGTGCATGATTCCCGCTATTAACGACCTAATAATGCTAGCATTATGAGCGCAAGTATCGCATGAGTACTCATATATATTATAGGACCCACTGCTAATTTAGTGTGTATAGTTATGGCCGCCATCTTAGTACATAAAGGTTGTTTACGGCCTAAATTTCATGTTTTGTTATAGAGATATATTTAACTATTCAATTTCCCTAATTCTTAACATATTAGTTCTTAACGTTTGTTTAATGCTTACATTTCATGTTTTGTTATAGAGATATATTTAACTATTCAATTTCCCTAATTCTTAACATATTAGTTCTTAACGTTTGTTTAATGCTTACATTTCATGTTTTGTTATAGAGATATCTTTAACTATTCAATATACCTAATTCTTAAGAGAACTCACATAGTTGTTTTGTCTTCTTTATTTATCTTTTTCCCTCATCTCTCCATGAGAAATAACAAATGTTTCAGTCTAAATTCTCTCCCACCTTTTCTTGCCTTAAACACTAGATTTCCGCCATTACATTTTGGTGCCGACATTTTCTATTATTACCGCTAAAGCTTACCGCACGCCCCTACATTTTGGTGCCGAAACCCGGGACTAAAAAGCTTCCCCGCCCCGACATTTTGGTGCCGAGTAACCCGGGAAGTGTTCATTAACCGGAAGTGTTTATCCGGAAAAGTTTATTAAGTATTATTACAAGATTAATTGAATTATAAAAGTTCACCGCAAAACCAACTATTTGAGTTCTAAGTTAATTATAAGTGCACATTTCATTTCTTTATTTTCTTATATCCTTGTATAATTGATGTTCTTTATTTCTTATATTTTTGTATAAAAGGTTTATCTTCAATATGGATCCTAAAACTAAACAATCAGACACCGCTTTCATCAAAGTTTATAAAGGAATACATAGAAAAGGAAGATACGCTTCCCAGTGATTTAACCGCCAAAATTGTAGATATCAAGAGCTCACATGCGTTACTTGTAGCCGCCATTGGCGAGACAGTTGTCTCATCCCCTCCACCCTGCTCTTCAAATGCCCGCGCAAATTTAAATGCTCACCACCTACTTCATGTTCCTGGCTCATCCCCTCCACCCTGCTCTTCAAATGCCCGCGCAAATTTGAATGCTCACCACCTACTTCATGTTCCTTTTCCGCATTTTAGCGGAATTTCAAACCTCGATACCAACTAGCAGCTCGCATGAACCACTCTTTTGAAAAAATATGATAACCGCGTCGCTTTGGCTTCATCAACTCTCAAGAAATGCTGGACTGTCAACCAATTTCACATGCCTCCTCTTCACAATTGAAAAGTTTTCTTAAAGTGTTTTCGGAACAAGCACAGCAGTTAGAAAATTTAAATGTTCCCGCTCTAGCTGACTTTATCACTTGCTTTATTGCATTCAGGGGCTTAGATGCCCATTCTCAAAGGAATTCAGTTTTCTTTACCTTAAAGATTTTCCCGCTCTCTCCGACTTGGTGAACTATGTAAACAAAACATTGAGTGCCATAGCTAATTTATCTACACCATAGAGAAATCTTTAAGAAGTTCCCGCTCCTCGCAAGGATACATTCTCTCCCCTCTTCCGGCCTACCGCTTCGAACCCACCAAACTCTCCTCCGCCCCGCGGCAACCGTTTTGTGAAGGCGTTCGCTACCATCGCCAAATGTCTTTATTGCCGCCAACCCCATAGCATTTATCAGTGTCCAGAATTCCAGGGGCTGTCTGCTGCCTTGCGCTACAGCGCTATTAAAAAGTTGCAGTTATGCTATAACTGCTTGGGGAACCACGGAGTTCGACACTGCAAATCTTCAAGCCGCTGCCGGATATGTCACCGCTCTCATCACACCCTCATCCATGAGGGCGTTAATCTCAATGCTACCCGCTCTTCAAACAGTTTCGCCTCCCCTGTTTCAAAGCCTATTCCGGAACCTTCCCCGTCGTTCCTGCATCTCTTTTCTAGGCAAAGGCATCTTTCCACCACACAGAAGAAGTCACCCTCTCTACCGGCAAAGCATGCTCAAGAAACATCATCTAAGGCTTCCCGCAGCTCACGATCATCACCTTCTTTCAACGATTCTCAGCAAACATTTGTCTATTTTGCGGAGAGCAACTTGTATAAGCCCCACCACACTAATGATCCTTAGCTTTCCCGCCATCAACATTCCCCGGATTTGTCTCCTCAATGACTCTCGCAATACGGACCACTCTCTGCCACAACTCTTGCCTCCTCTAAAGTTATTTCCCGCATCATCTAGTCTTACTGAGAGCTACCGATTAGACCTTCATGCTTTTCTACTGCACCGCTAATGGATTCTCCGCTTCATCAACGCTCACAGGATGTTCCCGCTTCAACTGAAGAATATTTTCCGCCCAAATCTAGGCCCGTTATACTCCGGTCTCTTCCTTCTGTCTCGTTGGCCGGTTCATCGAAGCATTGCCCGCTTTCTATTCTTCCCACAGCACAGATCACTCTCAAGGGTTCTTCCCGCTCCGCACATGTGTTTCAAGCCCTTGTTGATTCCTGCAGCCAAGCCAGTTTCGTCACTCAAGGCGCCGCTTCCCGCTTAGGCTCGGCCATCATTCCGTCCCAAGTGGATGTTCACGGATTGGGTGACCCTGTGGGAGTCAGCTGCCCTGGCTACATTGCTGTTTTCTTTCCAGTATCGCCAGATGAAATGATCACCGCACAGTTCTTCGTTATTGAGTCCATCTGCTCCGCTATGCCTGCTGAACCGCTTGACATTTGGCCTTGGAATTATCTGCATGACCTCTCTCTCTCCTTCGCTGATCCAAAGTATGACCGCTCGGCTCCCATTGACATGCTGTTTGGAGTCGATCTTGTTGCACATATCCTTCTAAGCCCGCTATCATTCATCCCTCTAAAGGTGACCCTCTTGCTTTCATGACCAATTTGGGTTGGTGTCTCCTGGAGCAGTGTTGTCTCCCATCTTATCCGCGCCGCATCAGTTGGGCTCCAGAAGTCCAGGATAACGAAGGCAAGACCATCCGCAAGAAGCACAGATTGTCGTCGCCGCACTGAGAGTAATCCTCAAAGAGAAAATCCGCCTTACAATTCAGAAGACATGCCCACCCAAGTTACAGTACAATGCATACCTGACTCACCGCCTGTGAAATCCATTGAAGCTGCCTCACAATCTTTTGTGAAAACGTTCTCCGCTGCATGAAATGTTAACTAAATAAAGATCTTCAGAGGTGTTGGGAATTAGATCCTGTCACTTCCGCCGCACCCAAACGTTCAAAGGAGGAGCTTCTCAAAGAAGAAATGTTCACCCGCAAAGTTTCCCGCCAAGGTTCTCTCCCTTGAAAGTTTTACCACCTTACTGGTCAGCATTGAGGCCATCCTCAATAGTTGCCCCCCTCTCTGCTGACCTCCATGATTTGGATGTGCTGACGCCTGGACATTTTCTGATTCACCGCCCTCTCCACGTTCTTCATGCAAAGGAACGTCCTCTTCAAGCTGTGTCCTCTTCTTACTCAATAATGCCGCTCATCGCGCCATGGGCGGGGGGATGTTCAGTCGTCAGTTTGAATTTTAAACTTCCCGCGCTCGCAGTGTTCAAAGACCCGCCACACACACATGCATATCGCCAAGGCCGTGGCTACAGCGGAAAAACACATGCAGTTCAAGAAGGCATCGGCCAACAACAAGGATAGAGTCAGTTGGTTTTAGACGCCCACTGGGGTCAGTTGCTCTCAGACGTTGGGGTCGTTCATACGGCCAGAGGGGCCGTAGCCCCTTTCCCTCCACTACAGATCACCGCTCCATAGATAACCGCTTCACAGATAACCGCTTCATAGAGAACCGCTTCATCGACAACCGCAGTTGGAAGTCACCCGAGACAGTCTATGATCACCTCTACTAGAGTCAACAGGTTTTGCTGCTCCCGCCTTTCTCCTTCTTGGCCACGTGCCCATCCAGATTTATCACCGCTACCAGACTGCATCATCTCTAGGAAGTGCATGATTCCCGCTATTAACGACCTAATAATGCTAGCATTATGAGCGCAAGTATCGCATGAGTACTCATATATATTATAGGACCCACTGCTAATTTAGTGTGTATAGTTATGGCCGCCATCTTAGTACATAAAGGTTGTTTACGGCCTAAATTTCATGTTTTGTTATAGAGATATATTTAACTATTCAATTTCCCTAATTCTTAACATATTAGTTCTTAACGTTTGTTTAATGCTTACATTTCATGTTTTGTTATAGAGATATATTTAACTATTCAATTTCCCTAATTCTTAACATATTAGTTCTTAACGTTTGTTTAATGCTTACATTTCATGTTTTGTTATAGAGATATCTTTAACTATTCAATATACCTAATTCTTAAGAGAACTCACATAGTTGTTTTGTCTTCTTTATTTATCTTTTTCCCTCATCTCTCCATGAGAAATAACAAATGTTTCAGTCTAAATTCTCTCCCACCTTTTCTTGCCTTAAACACTAGATTTCCGCCATTACATTTTGGTGCCGACATTTTCTATTATTACCGCTAAAGCTTACCGCACGCCCCTACACACTTGATTGGAAGACTGGTACTCGATAAGAAAGTGAATAATTTATATCCTGTTAGATATTTGACAATTTCAAAATAATATTGGAACAATGAATCAAAGGCGGAAAATAAGAGTTTCTAGTTCACTTTATAAGCCCATAAAATCATTCAATGGCCAACCAGCTGCAGCATAGTAAGTAACTGAATTCTTCATCCATCCTTGATCAATATTAGAGCTGAACACTTTTAAGAAAGTATTATGTATAAAAAGGTCTGTTGTAATTTCTCTTTATGGGATGACTAGTTATTGACTAGATATTACTTAGTTTATGGGAGTTATTGAGCCACGGGTTTTATTTCAATTCTTTGACTTGCATTGAGTTTGTACATGTATAAAAACAAAAAAGAAAATGGAAATGATGTTCTGTAGTTTCCCCAGGAATAATTTGACCAAAGAAACTTCTTATGAATAGTAATGTTTTTAAAAATTGGCCCTCCAAATCGGCTATTTGCTCCATCAGTCTCCTCATCACATTTAAAGATGCAAATTTTCTGTAGCTCTTTGGCTACCTTCATCAGGCTACGCATCACGGCTTCTGATGGTCTGCTTTAGTCGCAGTCTGGGAAATATATGCTCATGCTCAGGCTCAGGCATATTAATATGAAATTTACTTTTATTATATATTTTTCAACGAGTTGTAGATATTAAACAATATTGTGTATTTTCCCTTCCTGTACTCATTTATATCTGGACATTAAGGGATTAGTTATTTAGAGAACTTTTTATATAATGTTTATTACATAACTTTTATGTTTTCAGTCAAATGAATTCTTGGAATTGCCCTAACAAATCTCAGTCTGAATCAATGAACCAAGATCGAGAACAAACACTGCAGAATGTACTCCATTTCATTGCTGAGCAGGAACAATATTGTTTACGCCGAGAAGAAAATGGTAAAGATGAGACCTGCGAGAGCAATGTTGATTCAGGAATCATTTCTAAATCTTCGGATCTCTCTAGTTCGGATGATGTCATTAGGTAAATTATCTTCTTAAATTGAGAAAGTTTGGGAATTTTCCTGTCTTTGATTATAATATTGGGAGTTAGTAGACAGACTACCTACCTGCATGTCTCTGAACCAAACATCTTTATACATAACCTTTATCTTATTTAGCAGTCACAATTGTTATTATCATTTTAACTGAAGAAAGTATAAAATATTTGTTTTATCTTTGGGGTATTTTATTCGTCCAATATACATAAACCATGTTTTACATTTCGTTGACTAGTAGAAATAGAAGTGGTTCTCTGTGTAAATATATAGAGCGGTTCTACCTATACACAATTTTTCACAATTTTCATGATATAATAGAAATGTCCTTTAACATGTATAGCAACAGTACAGTCATTCAGTTTTAATTCCCAGGAAATCAAAAACGGCATTTGGAGGATTATAAATATTAATGGTTTCCTGTTCAAATATAATTACTACGTTATCTAAGCTCTGAGTTCATTTTTGTCATATTGCAATGATAATATTGTTTTACACGTGAAGTATTGAGGGAGTACAGGACGAATATCGACAAACTTATTCTTGTACACGAGATCAAAATTCTAGTTTCACCTCTAAAACATAACGGCTCTATCATCTTTGCATTCAGAGGAAAAATATGATAAAATTCTGTTCAGACATTATCCAGTATGAGATGAAGTTGGCTAAGTTGTAAATGAATTGGCTAACTGTGTTACCTGCCATTCTTTGTTGAAATAAAACTGATTTAAATGAAAAATTTATAAGGTTATTCCAAGGTTAGCCTTAGTACTGGCAATGATAGATGAGTATAATATAGTTACAAAATTCATTGCCTAAATAAATATATATCAAATTCCTCAGACTACTCAAAGTGTTCTCATGGAACACTAATGAATTCTTATTTTAAATTGGAGTCAGATTCATAAATCTCTTGTGTTTTCCATTAAAAACCATATGTTAACAAAGATATTTCCAAACACGTTTTGACAACCAAGTGAACCCCCACTCCTATTGGTGTTAATAAATTATAAAATAGCCCATGTTGACAGTATTTTTGCTCCTGATATATATACATAAACTAAACATTTCACAATTCTTTCCCGGGACTCTCAAAGAACAGAAACAATTTCAATTAACTGACTAGAAGTCAAAATTCATGATTATAAATTACATTTTAAGGTCATAAAAGGTGCTCAGGTTAGCCATGTGAGTTAAAGTGTTGCCTTTAATCTCACATGGTAAAGCTAGAGTGGCGAGTTCGATTCTTGCCTGGACAAAGGAATTTATTTAGTGATGGAATTCATTAAATAAAATCCTGAGTGCCACCCTGGCTAAAAAAGGGTGGTAACCTGTAGATAACCCGCCTCAATTAGCCTTAGTTGCAAAAAGTGGATGTTAATAAACAATAATAATAATAATAATAAGGTCATAAAATATATTGATAACACAATTCACATTTCAAAATTTTCTGATAAAATCAATATTAATGAAGGTATTAAAACAAATATGTTTTTTCACATGTGTTTGTCAAACAAGCAAGTTTGTCTAATGTAAATATAGTGTATATATGCCAAGTGCTTTACATTTATATGTGTGTTGTATGTTCTACTTAATTAATATAATTTTATTCTTAAAAAAATATAAGGGAATATTAAGAACAAATAAAATTTTGGATATCCTTACTGGAAAAGTTCTTTAACTTTTTACTGATGTTTCATTGAAATTTCAGTGGAATTTCCAGAGAAGCACGAAGTCTTCTTACTGTCCCTGAAGAAGAAGAATCACTCACTTCAAGCATCTCTACGCCAGAAACTGTTCTCCAAGAATCTGGAACTCTTTCAAAGGCACCACTATTGTCAGAAGCCAGTACTGAAACAGATGTAGCTGAAGAAGGACCTGAACCTCAACTTGAAGACCAGCCTCAAAATAATGAGGGAGTTCTCGCTGAGTTAAAGAAATTTGCTGGGAGTGATGAAGAGGTTTCGCCTCACATTGAAGCTGAAGATAGCGGCTGTCCAACGGGCTGGGTCCATCTTGAAAGAGCCTCAGATTTTAGTGATCCTAAGGTATTTTATTTATATATTTAAAATAAATATTAGTTTTTTTTAAAAATAAAATATTAAATATTTGTACGAGTACATGTTTATAATTAGTAGAGTATTATTTTCTTATTTATTATCAGCCAGTGTAGAAAGCATGAGTTTAGGTCATCATTCTATCCTTATAATAATTTGTTAACAAGTAAACCAACATGCATTGCTGGAATATGCCAAAATAAAATTAAATTTGCATCTTGGCTCAGTTTACTCCATCCCCAGAAAGATAATAGAATAAAGGTTGAGCAAGTGTCCACAAATTTTACTGCAATATTTTATATAATCCAATAAAATAATGCATTGGAATTGGTAATTTTTTTCAACTTTGAAACACAGATTCCATGACTACAACCTCATAGAGATTTTAGAAAAAAATCTGGAATCAACCTGATAGTAGGCCTGAAATATTTCTCTTTATCTATCCCCTCCCTTTAGTAACTGCTAGTTATTTTTTTTCTTTTATTTAACTTTTTTTATAAATTTGGAAACCTATTTCTGCAGGAGGAATAAATAAAAATGTTGAGAGAAATTACTCTAGTCTAGCTATTATAATTGATTTGTAGATGAGAGCAAATTTAATGGATGTTGTGATGAGCCGAAGTTCTAGTTCATGCAGTAGTGAGAGTGGAGACGATATCTCAGGTTATCAACACCTTCATCGCCTTCATCGTTCTCGACGACATAAGAAAGGTATGAGTTCATATTATTTTTTACAAATTTATTTTCCACAGGGTGGAGGAAAACTCAAAAATTGAAGGTTGAAATTGAAACAGTCCTTTTTGGTGGACATATGTATGGTTGAGTAAGTATACCTAATAGGCTGATCATTTGATCATTGTTCCTTATACTCTATACGGCATCATTCTCATACTAGTCTTGGGCCAAGTTTTCATTTTAATCAATGGCCAACCATTTTGAAGCAAGAGTTTTTTTTTGCATCAGTTAGTTTTAATGAATTATTTATATATTATTGATTCTTTTAACTAAAGGTACATTCTACTGACATGAATTCTGTTTCTTGAATCTCTGGTTCACCCATTTATAGCATCATTTAAACAAGTTTGCTTGACATCAATAAAAAGATGTTTTAAATTACTTAATTATTAATCTTTACCACGATTATATCCTTTAACTTGTACAAGAAAATAAAAGAGATCCTATGAGTTATATAGTTGGCTTACCTAATGAAGGCTCTTTGAAAAAACTAACAAGATCCAATTATCTTATTGGATTAGATTATACTGTTCATATAAATACATTTTTTTGTACTGTTTTCAACCTAAACATTTTTTTTTTCATCCCTGTAGACAATCTATTCATATTTACTCTAATTAATTAATTGTGAATTTGAGAATACATTTGCTGCACAAATCTTTCGAGTAAATTACTATGAGATGACGTTGTTAGCATCCTCGGCAAGAACACAAACTATGTGTCAAAACATTAAACGGGGAAGTGAAGGGATATTATCTAATCCATAGATAGCAAAATCTATCTATTCAACATATATTTTTGATTTATTTATTCATTTATTAACATCTCCTTTATGCAACTTCAGCTAATTGGGACGGGTTATCTAAAGGTAACCACCCTTTTCTAGCCAGTTTTAGTTTTTGATTTGCCTTATTGTTTTATACCACTCATATAAAAATTAAACTAATTAAATTCAAAGTGAAAACTTTAAATGGCCCGACAGTTCAGTGGTGGTGTCCAACTACAGACCACCAAAATCAAGCAACATTGGGAGTGATCAGTAATTAAATGAGTAACCATAAAGAAATTCAGTTAACTTCTAGAGAAAGCTAATATTTTTAAAAGATACTTGTTATGTGTTCAAAAAATCCATTTTTTTTTTGGTTTATGTTAATAACTCTAATTCTAGAAATCACTATAAATGTTTTAAATGTTGTCTGTGTGTTTTTATGTACTTGTAAATACTTTAACATTAAAAATCTATTTAAATCTTGTGTGCTGAAAAAAAACAACAAACTAATAAATCATTAATAATCTTGAAGTAATTTTACTTCACCTTAAACAGTTTACCAGATTTATTTGTAAATTTAACCTTCTTGCAACATTTTTAGTGAAAGTAACCTCTGAAGCATTGTTTGATGCTGCAAGCTCAAATAATCCTAGTTCTCAAGCTTATTAATAATTTTTTTTTTATATTATATCTTCTGTTTTAGTATAGTTATATTAATTTATTCTTCTTTTCTTTGAGATTCTTTTTGGGTGATTTCCTTGAGAAGGGACACATTAATGCCATTGTTTAAATGTATACATCTAGTTAGAGATAGTTTAAGCATGGGCTGACGAAAATAACGTATAAAATTATTGGATCTCTACTTGGTGAAAAATGTAGGTGGAGGGACAAGAAATTCTTTTGGTTACTAAAGTAAACAGAGTATTTTCTCTCATTTCAGAGAAATTACATACACTGAGAAACAACAATAGTTATATGAAAAAAATTTATAGCAACAAGAAAATACAATGCAACACAACATGATTGTAAGTTTGCTTCAGCATGATTGTTTCATAGAATAAGGTTGGTGGCAATTTGGGGATAACAATTGGTGAAAGTTAACTTTGCCTAACACATTCACTCCTTATATTCTTAGCTTAGATCTGTTCACATAAAGACCTCACATATTAAAATGATAAAAATAATAGATATCCCAATAACAGGCATTCAATTTTAAATAGTAAATTAAATTCATTTAATGACATTAGATTCAATTCCAACAGGTTTGATAATATCAAGAAACAAAATCGAAATGTGTGTTCCCGCATAGACTCTATTCTCCCCTGGAATTTCAAATCTCCATTAGTGGTCATGATCATTATTGACAAGTTTAAGTAAGACTTAGTTTGGAATGAAAGGAATTTGTCTATATTTCTGTAATTCTCTATCTTAACTAACTTTTGAGGAAAATCAATTTTGTGATTTGTATCTATATTTTATTACATAAATTTAGCTGCAGCAGATGCATTATTGCTTTGTTATTTTAAAGGACATTAAATTCTCTTTAATAATAGTTTATTTTTATTTGCAATTTTGGTTATATTAATAGTTTTAACAGAATCTGAAAATAAAAAAAAATAAAATAAATTTAAAAGCCTTAATTTTGAATCCCCAAAAATAATCCTCTTAATCATCTTGGAACTTTTAGATTCTTCAGTCAATATGCTTTCTAACCATACCATCCTATTCCCACGAGACTTTAACAAGGGTTGGAAAGTAGCAAATTTATTTTATAAACAACATCCATTCTATGGTTCAGTTTTTCTTTCTTATTGTTATGCTTCAAACTAATTCTCACTGAATAATGTGAATTATTTTTATGTCCTATTGTTCTCATTATTTTTATTCCAAATTCATGTCTAAAAAACATTTTAAAAAATAGTTCCAGGGTTGTGTTTATGCAGAAATTCCCTGACAGTGAGTCTCAATAAGCCCCTTGGTACTGGTCAACTAAATATTTTCTCTTTGATATACATACACATGACACACCCATATCCACCGACATACATGTGCGTGTGTGTGTGTGTGTGTGTACTTAAACCTGTCTGTAATGCTAGAGGCAATTACTCTTATTATTTGGTGGATAGGAAACACAATATATAAACATTTTAAGTAAAACTAAGTTTAAATATTAATCATAGCCTGTGTCTGGCCAGAAAAAGGAGTGGTTTAGAGAAGGGGGGGGGGTCAAAATTGGTATGTTACAAATAAAAAAAATGTTATATAACCAATCTTATTATAACTATTATCTATAATTTTTATTGTATACATATCAACACTCCTTCTCATGTGGTTTTTCCATTAAAAAAAAGTGTACTTATTTATTAACATACACTTTAAAATACTCGCAATAATTGTGATGGGTTATCTACATCCACTTTATGATACTATCATTAATTGTAATGGGCTATAATCATTTTCTAGCCTGAGTGGGGCTAAGGATTTTATCTAGTGAATTTGTCACTGAAGAAAATCCTTTTTTTCATGTGGAAATTGATCCCACAACTCTAGGTTTACACAAGCGTTTTAAAATCATTACCTTAATTTAAATGCCCAACCTGAGCCCCTATTTTCACATTAAATATAACTGACTTTTACACTGAGCTGTTAAGTTAATAAAGTCAATATAATAATTGTTATAGACTGTTTAAAAAAGAAATTATATTCACCTTTAACTGACACAGTTTAGCTTACCTTATCAATCTTTTTATTTATACGGACTGCAATTGGTACATTTGCTTTAATCAAACGATATTTTCTCTCCTGCCTAAATAGCCCATAACTCCTGAAAAATTTTCCTCCCATATTTTAGGTCCAGCATATTTCATTAACAATAATTGTATAAGATAATGCCCAGAATTGTTGATGTTTATCAGGAGATATTATTATTTTTATATGGTTTCTATCTAGTGGAACTTCTTCTTAATTGGCACTGTCTGGTTCTGCCCTTAGAATTGCTCCACTAGTCCCCTCCACTATACTAGAATTGATCAGCATCTGTGAGAAGATTTCCTTCTTGATCCAGATATTCATTGAATAAAATACTGAATTTGAGTTTATAATGATGATTTTTTTTTTTAAAGCTGCTCTTATATGGTAAATATACTTATAAATATTAATGTATTAGCCATGTTACCCATCCGTGATGGGTTGAAAAAGAATGGGTTTCCCATAGAAATATAAAGATTGGATGCACAAAATCATCCCGTCATGTTCATAAATATCTCAAATGGTTTATAGTTTTGAGCACTAAGTGTGGAATGCATATTGGAGAAATATTGACCAATTTATTATTGTTTTTGGGATCAAATAAATGTAGTTTACTGTAAAAATAAAATGATTGTATCAACTTGGAATCCAGAGATAACATAACAAAAGTTTGTTCAGGTATCTGATGTAATACAATAAAAGAATTTATGAGATGTAATTTATCGAAGTAAGAAGAGTAAAGTATCAACATGCTCATGCCATTCCTTTTATACATATACAACATTTTCATGTCACACAAAGTGTTTTGCATCTGGAAGGCGGAAGTCAAAATTTCAAAAATCATAAATATAAATAAACAATTTAGGACTAAAATTGTTATTCTAAACCCAATTCGTTCTTTAAATTTTGTTGATAAAACCAAGGCTAACAAAGATATTGATGAATATGTATTTTCATGTCGAATAAACCCCTCCCCCTCCTATGAGAAAATTCAGATTATCATATAGGCTATGTTGTACTTTGGGATAATTCATTTACAAATATAAAAAATCATAGAAATCTTCCTAGTTGTTTGTTTGTTAGTTTGAGTAATTTTATCTGTGTTTGACAAGATTTTCAATTTTGATGCCATTGTTCTTAGAATGGTCTGAAACATAAAATAAAAAAAAAAATTGATCCCTGCCGAACTTAAATAGAAAATAAGACAAACCTTTAGAGTTTTATTTATATGGATATAATATTATGATATTCATTTCCTTTTTTTTTTTTTGTTAATTGAACTAGATAGAGTTTAGTTAATATACTACTATAGTTAGGGTATTAATACTTTATTTATTTAATATTAGTTCTTTATTTTCTACTTTGCTTTCTTTTATATTAAATGTTATAGTATAATGATAATATAAACTTGGTTTTTAACAACACTTTCAGTTGTGATTTTATTTCACGTCATATTTATATTTCTTTTACATCTAGTCCTATTAGAACTGTCATCAGCCAAATACTGAAATAATTGCTAATATAATTTTAAAAAAAATCTTTTTATTAATTGCTCTGTTTTATTTTCAGCATCTGCAAGCCGAGAAGGAGCTGTTCGCTGTCACTCAAGCTCTAGGGCTTCCATTATTGGGAGAGAAGATCTTTTTATTAGGTATGGTGCAAAGGAGCAGGAAGCTGTTGCCTCGTTTGACTTCCTTGAAGAATTGACTTCTGCTAGTTCTCGAGAATCGACCATCAATCCTCGCTAGATTTAATCATTTTATTCAGAGTCAATTTTCCTGTTACACTCTTAGTTTGTACATTTCTTCCTATTTTTATTTTATTATTATTTTTTAACATTACTCGAGTTAAATGATAAGAATAATATTGGCTTTAAATAACCAAAACTTTCATATTTATTAAATTTTTATTTTAAGGATGAATTGTTTGATTAATTATTCAGTATTTTTTAGATTTTGTGCCAACATGAATCACTTAATTGAAATGAAACATTTATTTTATGGCATCAGTGTTTGACTAAGTTTTTTCATTTAACAATAATTCGCACTCAATTTAAAAACTGCAGTAACTTTATTGATGTTGTAAATATATTATTTTTCATTGAAGAATATTCTTAACTGAATAAATGGTATTTTTGTTTGTTGAAACAAGCTGAAATTTATTATAAGAAATTAATAACAGTTTGATAATATTTACTTTTTGTCACAAAAGGTTAAATGTTTAGTTTTTGCTATATATAAACTGATTTTTATTCATAAATATTGTAAGTTCCTAATAACAAAAACATAAAACTTTTTTATTGCTTTTTCATGTTTAATATAAAATAAAAATCAGTACTTAAAAAAATTAATTTCATTTAATTTTTAATAAAAATATCCAAAATACTTATATTGTAACATTTCAGAAAAACTAAAGAGGAGTAGAAAATTGCATTACCCATTCATATAATTTAATTGATGTTCATTCTGTATTTGTAGACAAATTTTTTTTCTGGGAGAAAAACTAATTATACAAACTAAAGAGAAAGTTATGTAAGTAATAGACTTTTACATATAAGGTCTTTACTTGCTTGGTTGTCGAAGCTCAAAATTTGATTTTTGAATAGAACAAAATACTTTATAACTTATTTCTCAGATATCATACTTTAATACACTGTAGTACTAGCAAATAACATGGAGAATAAATATAATAATGAGATAAGCAAATAAATGTATAAAGATGTGAAAGAAAATAATTGCAAATAATTCCACAACATATTACATAAAATGTAATACCAAAAATGAATTTACAAAAATACCTTAATATTGACTTTAAACAATTGTTTCATTTTCATGGAGTTAGAATATAAAATTTACAAGATTTATTTGACTTTCATAACATCAAACACATGCTATCTGGTTAGAATTGCATCACTCCCCCTTACCTTGACTGTTCTGTATACAGAATTAATTTAGATTAATAATCCCGATGAGAAATGAAAAAAAAAAATGTGTTTAATAATAAATAGTATATTATTTGTTTGATATCAGAATTATTTGTTATTATGTTATAAGTTTACTCCAGTCATCATAAATGAAATCTATGTTATTAATTACTTCACTATTTTCCTTAATATTTTCAAATTTCTCAATAGATTTTCTTGAATTCTTCACTCTTAATTTAGAGAACTCAATAAAAAGATAAATAAATATAGTTAATCACAGTAAACAAAAATAAATTATATTTTGATGAGTGATTTTCCTATTGTCTTCAACCATTATCCAAAGTCCCTTAGGGTTTAATAACGATAACAATAATAGCTCTATGAAGGATGTAATAAATCAGAGAAGAGTAATAAAACAAGCGTGGCTAAAATATCAATTTTTTGAAAGTATTGTTATTTTATTATTATAATATCTAATTTAAAACAACACAAAAACAATAAAAACCTAATAGTTTACTTGCTAAAATGCAATTTTTTCCAAGAGATTTAAGTTATCCAGTAATTAATTGGCCGATAACTTAGTAATGTTCCTCTATTCACTAATTAATTATTGCTAATTTCACTTAAAAATATTTTAATTAATTATCGCTAATTTCACTTAATAATGTTTCACTATCCACTATCTTAAACCACTTTTTCAGCTCAACCTGTCTTTACCACTTAATTTAAAGCATCTTCCTTAGTGATGTACTTAAATAATGTGTCCTTGCTTGAATGCAGTCTTATTTCTTGAACAATTTATGCCTATTGAATCATTATTGGCATAACCCCTCATGCTTAGAACCCGAGGAGTCCAGCTGAGACCCTTGGGAGAGGGCAGGCTCAAATTTATGAGCATGTTAGATGTAGAACGTACAAAATTAAATAGTTAGTTAGCTATTAATAATACTAACAGTTAATAACTCATTTCTTTTTGTATTTTCAAGTGCTCACTTCTTTCTTGATTCCCTGGGATGTGGTGGCAGTACCCTATACTAATTATAAATACCCTTAATTTAAAGTATTACTGTTAATTTTAATAGTTTAATAATAAATCTTCCTGTTAAAAAGCACTGACGAATGTAAAATGTTATTGGTCGTAACTCTTTTGGGTTTTTAATTATTATTGTATTTGATAAATAGTGTTAAAGAAGAAATTCCTAAGACCTAGTTACATTTTAATCTAGATTGATATTACTGAGTAATATTTTCCAAGCTTTTTTGTAAATACCAGAAATATTGCTTCCAAAATATTGTAGCTTGAAATTATAACAAATATTATTCAAATTTTGTATGATTACTTTTTTTTCAGATTGTAGATGGGTTTATGTAGGTAAACCAGTTTTCTATTACTTTCTATGTCATGTCACTTTGTGTTTCAAATTAAGTTGCCCTTTGAGGTTTAAGTTCCAGCATCATCTAAGCTTCAACTAAGTTCTTGTTCCTACATTTTCATGTCCAAATTTCACATATTATTTCCAGATGATGTTTCTGGAATTCTAGCCAGGTATTTTATCTATTTTTGTTGGTTTGAGTGCATACCCCCTACCCCTCCCGTTTATTTAGAAAGGCTGTGGATAACTTGATAGAAACTTTTCACATTGGATCTGTTAAGATATATCTATTGAGAATATCGGTACTTATCTTGGATGGATTTGTAATTTTACAATTTTTTACCATCCAATTGAAATATGGAAAAGGACAATAGGCAAATTTAAAGGAACTATGACAATTTAATTATTCCAAGTTTTGAAGCCTCCATAATGCTTGAGGAGTGGCATATGAGATTTAAATTGCTACCATTTTTTTTAGAATCGGGTTGATTTTATAATAAACTATAGAGAATTAAGAGGAATAGGTTGGCAGAAAATTGTATTTTTCTAGTTGATACAAATACATGTATATATATTATTAAAAAATAATCTTACCCAAATGCTCAAAAATAAGCAAGACATAATGTTTGATAACAAAAATATTATTACTAAGGCTACATATATAGTACTCAAATATTGATAAATGCAGTGGTGGTACCTTTTTCAGGGTCATATACGCTTTGAACTGAACCACATATTATTCAGTTTTTTAAAAGAAATTGTCTTCACTCACTGCTACTTAAATTCTTTTGGTCATTTTTGAGCATCCTCAGTAAGTTCATTTTTTAAATAATTCTGAATTTGTTACACTTCATCAAAATATTTAATGTTACTTAATATGTGTAAATAACAAATTATATGGATATGTAAAGTTCAGGGTTCACTTCAGTGTCAATGAAATATGATTGATAAAATGTTGTTTTCCTTACTTGATCTGATTCCTTATATTAAACCTGTCAAGGAATCATGTATAAAGAATTCTTATATTGACGAATTATTTTTGCTGAATTTAATTTTGGTAATAACAGTTTAATTGATGGTGGAGTTAAAAAATAAACTTTTTGGTTCATTATTGACAACTTAAATGAGAAATTGCTAATTAATGTACTTGAGAACATTATATATTCTACAGAAATACAAATGAAATGTTCTTAGTGTAGTAGCAATGAGTATATTGTTAAAATATTGGATAATATTATGTGGTAAATTCCTTTTATTTTTGTATAGTAAAATATGTAAATTTAGAGTGAACTAATGTTCACATAGCCGTTTGTTCCAATATCTATTGTATAATGTAAATTTGTGATTGTATATTTAATCTCAGGTAGAATGAGACTTAAGAAGGAAACACTGTCGTCCTAATATTTTTAAGTTTCATAATCCTAATATTCTAAATCATAATCATTTTGTACCTCTTATAACTGGGAAGTTTGTACATAACCGGCCTAGGAACTGCTCAAATGTATTATTTTTCTGATAAATTATTCTCATGCCTTTCTGAGAGCAATACAGCAAGCCATATGCTATCATAGGCAACAAAGGAAATCCCCTTTAGAGTTTGTATTGCTGCCCTAATAACTATGACATTTTTTCAAGTAAATGTTTGTAATAAAGAATTTGAAGGAGATTGTAATGCAAAACATTAAATTATAAAACTTATAGATGTAAGTGAAATTAATTGCATGATTATGGATGGCATTAATTGTGATTTTTTTTTATTTAGCATTCTAGTTTGTCATTGAGCTTTGAAGAAATACATATTCGTTCATGGATATAATTAGGAAGCGCAATTTACAAATATTAATTTTATATCTAGAACTTGTCCTTCTTTTATAAACACTAAATCTAAGTCATGGAATTTTTTTCAAATATTAAAGGTTCTATTAAAGATTCAACTTGAATCTTGACCTTAAAAATACCTCATACCTATTGCCTCGAGCTTAGAATGATGAATATACATTTATAAATAGTTATTTATGAGCGATATTCCTTGTCAGTAGAGGTATTGGAACAACCGAGCTTCCTAAAGCTGGAAATTATTCTCGGGACCCAGGAACACAGGCGAGGTCTCCGATAGGCTAGGTACAAGTGCAATTTACTCTTGTCTACTGACCATCTCCTGCTTGTCATATTTTCACTTTTTTTACACTGTACATTGTTTACTTAGTTCAACCATTTTTACTTATATCACATTTTCTCTATTTATCTATATTTGTAAGTGAGTTTTCATATGTATAATCTCGAGGAGAATTTGCTCCTTTTAACTGAAATTTTCTTCCATATTATAAGTTAGATTTACATTATTTTATTTAATTAATTACTTTCTTTAAAATTCTAGTATTTCCTTTTTTACCTTCTCCACTTGTTTTCATTTTCAATTTAACTTAGTTTCTTTATTTTTAGAGAATATTGATTTGGGGATACTGCTATTAAAGAAAGAATAATGCTACCTGAGATGTGTGCGTCATTCTATTATTCCTAATAGAATTGTTGACTTCTTTACCATTTTGTTATTAATTTCACATTGTTCCTAAGTCAAAACTTCAGTGACTATGGTAGGTCTCATTTGATTGTCAATAACTCCACTATTTTTGTAAGAATGACCCTTTCTAATTTGACAATATTAAGTCAGAGAATTTTAATTTTAAATGGGAATTTCTGCTTGACAATACATAAAAGTCATGTATCCTAAAACAAAATTTTGCCATGTTTATACATTCTTTTTGTATGAATAATTACACAATTTATTTTTTGTTACTAACTACTTCTTTCAGTTTAAACTAATTAATTAGTTAAGAGAAAATGTTACTTTATTTCTGTTCCAATTACTTCTGATGTCTAATAATTTTCTATCACTGGCTTAACAAAATATTCTTCCTGGCCAGAGTTAAAAATGAGGAAATAATTTCAGCAAAAGTTTTATTCTTTTACAAAATAATTTCTAATATGACATTTTATTAACTTTCTCAATACCTTTATTCTTTTTGGTGTTATAAATTGATTATAATGTATTATATGGAAGCTATTCATTCTTTATTAAAAAAATTAGATACTTGTGCTTGAATCTCCATGAAGAATAAATGTTCACACTTATTTGATTGCTAACGTTCATACTTACTTGATAAAGATTTAGTTTGAGGTATGATAAAATACATCTCTCCTTGATATTCAAATAAAACGTCACCAAAGTAACATTATTTCTATACACATACCATTAAAATTGGGCTGTACAAGGAATTTAAAGGAAAAGCAAGGAAAATCACATCTGAACAAAAATACTATAAATTGATTACAATAACATATCTTATTTGAACTAAACACATCATGAAATCTTTCCTACTCTATTATTATACAGTTTCCCAAGATCAACATTCTCTATTTGTTTCATTTTGATCCTTTTTTATAACTTTTTATTTATTTTAGAATAATTCATAAATTTGTATAAATTTCACCTCTGATTTCTAAGTGAAATTTAAAACAAAAATTAATTGTGTGCTCTATAAAATGATTTATAAATCTTATAAATGTTTAGTATGATCAAGGGTTTTTAAAAACGTGGTGTATGGTTTTTACATTAATGTAATTAATTATATTTGTTTACCAAGAAAGGTATGTTATTTACCTTGGATGTCTGTGATGCTGTTGATTATTGCTGGTTAAGTAATACTGTTTTATATTTCTGTTCATTATTTTTAGGGAGTAGTATATTAGTTTATATTAATAAAAGACTTAAGTATGTGCTGTACATTTATTTATTTGTTTATTATTTTATTTCTATTGGCAAGCGTGGAGTTTTCAGAAGGTAAGATAATACTTCCTTCTAACCCATATAATTTTCAGTACATTACATTGTAAATATATTATATAGTTGAATAAACATGAAAAACATAAATATATTTATTATATATATGGTACATATATATCTTGTAGATTACCTCTTTTATTTTTATGATTAAAATAGAATTTAATCTGTGTTCGACAAAAAAAAATATATATATATACATTTGTTCATGTATATGTTAAGAACATTGTAACTGATAGCCAGATAAGTGAGATAATTAAAAAAAAAAGTATTATGTGAACATAGTTGTAAAATGTAACCCTCAAATGAATAAATTTGTAATGGTATGAATCTGAAGTATTTTCTTTATCCAAAATCCTTTTTAATCTTCGACAAATAATACATGTTACATATTGAATCTATTCTTTGAGAAGAACTTGAATTTTACATGATATTCTCTAGTCATATTCCTCAACAGCTAGGCACACCCACACTGCATAATGCTGAATTATAACACTACCCATACTACTGCGGAAAAAATAGAAATTTTTTTTTACTGTAACTTCATTCTCTATTTCTTTACTCTAACTTCATTCTCTATTTTTTTACTCTAACTTCATTCTTCTGTTTGTCCTAGTTGTTCATATGTATAGACATTAAAAATTAGAAATTGGGGATGATGGACGTGGACCTCCTCATTAAAAAGGACTAGTGAATCTTTAGTAGGCACACACAAAAAAATCATAATTGCTAGTTTACAATTTAATTTTTTTTTTATTAAATTAAGGATTCTTCCTTTGCTCATTTCAATGAGATATTAGGTATTAAGGGAACTATTCTTAGGCTGAAGCTATTTCAAGAATAAATAAAGTCCGTCACGCAGGGGCTGCATAAACTGAGCAGATTTCCCATGTGAAGTTTTACAATAGAGAAATCTACGTAACACAGCACCATCTTGAATATGGGGGGGGGATTAACAGGATGTATTTGCATATATCTCACAAAGTAAAAGGTTAGAAGGCAAGAACGGAGATAGGTTAGGTTACTCAGTGCAGAACAGTTATGGAAACAGCCGAACTAATCCAGAAACTTCCAACAATAGCCGCACACACACTTAATAAAAATGCAAATATCTTTGGGTGATATTCAAGATAGAGAATAAATGTATGGAACATTATTTGTAGTAAAAGTAATTTGCAATAAGATTGGTTCTATACAATTTTTGACGTACAGTAATGGAGATATTTTGAATTTTCAAAAATCAGCCCTCTAAATCTCCCCCCCTCCCACTGGTCCGATTTCAGCCGTTAAAGAACTTGATCTTTCTTTTTACATAAAACGATTAAATACCGAGTTTGGTGACGATTAAACAAAAATTGCGACTGCTAGACCGTTAACAGACAATATATATATATAGATATATATATGATTTCATGAGGCAGTCGAAGAGATTGTCCATGTCATCTCGGTTACGCTAGTGACGTTGTTATCGAGGATAGAGGCTCGTAGTCCTTGCAGCATCAGTGGCAGTCAGAGAGTTCAGTTTATATACGTCGAGCTGGGTGGTCTTTAAAAGATCGGATTCATTTGCCTTCCTTGGCCAGCCGTTATTCTACCGGAACTACAAAGCCCGTAAATCAGGGCAGTAGCACAGGTTGACACAGATATGTCCTTAATTGGCTGTGCTTCCGGTCATCTGGTAAATCTATCCGCCTTGGGAACTTCTCGGGAGCTGAAACCTCTGCACTTTGCAACGTTGGCTACGCAAGAGTGTGACCACTCTCCGACTTCGACGTTCCGGTTGAGCCAGAAAAATTGTTGCTTAACGAGTCTTGGCGAACCGCGGATGCCAGGATGACTTGGTCAGCGAATTGAGTTCAGTGAAATATTGCTTATGTAGAAATATTTTGATATTATTTATTCATACAATAATCGCATTTTGCGACTGAGGTGATTTAGCGACAAATCAGTTATTAAACATATATAATCACTTTATTATATTTACGTAAGTATGCTCATTTCTGGAAATAGTTTCAGTATTGCCCTATATTATAATTTTTTGAAAATGTTTTTATGTTTTAAGTAGTGTAATACGCATTCTATATATGGGCTACAGTCATGTAGTAATTCAGTTAAAGTGTATGGTAAGCCTATGTGAGTCCTTAAATATCAGTCAGTTAGTATATGTTTTATAGTAAGTCTACAGTTGCAGTGTTAGCCTAGAACTAAAGTGAAACCATCAATACGAATCTGTTCTGCGGGTTTAGCATCATCAGTTTCTCTCTTAGTCTATTAAACTCAGTCATGCAGGGATTGCTGCGTAGACTAAGCTGATTTCCCACGTGAAGTTTAACAATTGATAAATCTACATACTGGTAACGGCTGCGTAAATATTAAGTGTAATGAGAAATTATTCAGCCAATTTATATTTCTATAATCTCCACAACGGAAAGCATCTGAATTGTAAACACACAGGTCAGCCAACCTCTCAGGGCTGAATATACAGATAGAAATATTTTAGACCGCAATGAAAAACAAATACTGAAAAATATATGAATATAATATATTAATTTTATTGAAAACTGTTTACTATAGCTAGCTAATTTATAATGAATCAAAATAATTTGTATCTCATCAAAATCCAGGAACAAAAGACCTAAAATCCAAATATCTCGGTTAATATTCATGATACAGAATATATGTATAGAACTACATTTATAGACCATTCAATTTTCAATACGTTTGGTTCCACACAATTTTTCGCTCTGACGTATAGTAACGGAGATAATCCGAATTTTGGAATTCACCCCTTTAAAACAATTCATCTGACTTTTTACATAAAACGATTAAATATCAAGTTTGGTAACGATCAAACAAAAATTACGACAGCAGGATTGTTACGGGATTATATATATATATATATATATATATATATATATATATATATATATATATATATATATATATATAAATTAAATATATATTTGCACACATTAGGAGTTAATGAAACACAACAAAATTGAAGCTGCTTGTCCCTTCTTAAAAAAAAACTTAGGACACTGTTTAATTTTTTCTCACATTGAAAAAGAACTAAAAAATACTAATAATACAATTATAAAAAATGTGGTACTATTTTGGGTTAATAAAAATTGCAACCAGTATGCTACCTTATAATTTAATTAACTTTATAATTAACAATATATTAGCTTATGAAGATCAAAGATGGATGACAGATATGGAGATAAGAGATTCAATTACAATCATTCAAGTTCAAAAAATGTCCACATTTATTCAGGATTCAGAATCAAGTTATTATCGAAGTGTCTAAGAAAAGGCTCTAATCAAATTGTAGTATGAGTAAGCTGAATTCATTACCTGAAACAAAAATAATAATTGTTTGAGTACTTGAAATATATTTTTTTCATATATTCATATATGTGTGTATGTATATATATATATATATACATACATACATATTTTTCAATCCGACGCATATTAAAGGAGAAATTAAGAATTTTCAGAATTCCTCCCCTTAAACCCCACTCCCTCCCACTAGTCAGACTTCAGCCATTAACGAACATGATCTTCATTTTTACATGAAATGTTTAAATATCGAGTTTGGTGATGATCAGACAAAAATTACGACCGCTATATATATAATTCTAGTGTAAGGGAGGCCTAAAATTAAAAATAGCGATATTTCGTTTCCATAGGATAAAAGTTGTTTATTTTGTTATTTAGAGTAACTTTTGTTATATTCTCTTATGTTGTATAACAAAGTATAAACGAGATATACTCTAAAACATTAAAGTGGGAGCCAACAATTTTATTGAGCACTAAGGATTGAACCGAACTTAACAAAACTCTATATGTAAATTAGCATTAATTCTTCCATGATTATAAGCTGTATTAAATTTTTTAGGTTGAACGGGAGTGGGGGTTATAAGGGAGGCCAGAATAAAAAATTCACGATATTTCATTTTCTATATGTTTTTAGGCAAACGTGCACATAACAAAAGTTGTTTTCTGTGTTATTAAAAGTAGCTTTTGCTTTAAACATAATATTATTAAATTTAATATCGTAATCGCTTGAAATATCATGCAGGACAACATCTGTTGGGTCCGTTAGTATATATAAATATAATTTTGAACAGACCTCAGTTTCGTTATGTCCTGGGTATGATCGATGGACATATGAAGACATTTTTCGAAAATTCCATCATGAGTACAACCACAACAGCTGATTTCCCCTAGGTGAAATCTGCTAAAATTTTATATTTATTTATGCTCACTTTTTTGCAATTAATTTAACCCCTTTCTGACCAAGGTGAGCACTAGGGTTTATTTGATGAGTTCGTAACTAAATGCATTTTCTATTGCCTAGGTGGGAATCGAATCCATAACTTTGGTTTCTGTAGTTCATTAAGACCATCGCCTTAACTCATATGGATGAGTCCCCTGAATTTTATTAAATCAATACTTAAAGAATACCTGCGGAACATGAGGTAAATATAGACCTATATCATAGGGTTAATCTATTTTTTAAACAAAAGTATATATTAACAAAATCCTACAACCCATTTTCCTTATCTAAGATAAGAAAATGTATTACACTTGCAAAAGTCTCCAAATTGATTGGTATGAGCCCGAATCCAGATAATTGCAAAGGCCTCAATGTCATTTCTTGGAATATCATTATGTCCGTTTTGAAAGGTCCATTTGCCATGTACCATTCTGTGCTGTAAATCTTGAATCTCAAATCTTCGCTCTGTAACAGTGTACAATCTTCATAAAGTGAATGAAAAAATAAATTAAAAAAACTTTCTACTTACTGACCAGGAATGAAAATAAAAGTCCGTCACGCACGTGCTGCGTAAACTAAGCAGATTTCCCACTGAAGTTTTACAATAGAGAAATCTATATACGGTAACACAACACCATCTTGAATATGAGGGGGAGGGCATCAACAGAACGTATTTGCATATATCTCACAAAGCAAAAGGTTAGAAGGCAAGAACGGAGAAAGGTTAGGTTACACGAGTGCCAAACAGTTACGGAAACGGCCGAACTAATCCGGAAACTTCCGACAATAGCCGCACACACAATAAAATTGCAAATATCTCGGTTAATATTCAAGATAGAGAATAAATGTATATAACATTATTTATAGTAAATTTAAGTTGCCATAAGATTGGTTTTATACAACTTTTCGATCCGACGTACAGTAACGGAGATATTTTGAATTTTCAAAAATTTCCCCCCTCTAAACCCCCCATCCCACTGGTGCAATTTCAGCCGTTAACGAACTTGATCATTCTTTTTACATAAAACGATTAAATACCGAGTTTGGTGACGATTAAACTAAAACTGTGACCGCTAGAGTGTTAACAGACAAATATATATATATATATATATATATATATATATATATATATATATATATATATAATTTTGAACGGACCTGATTTTCGTCATCTCCTGGGTAGGATCGATGGACATTTGAAATTTTTTTTCGAAAATCGCGTCAAGAGTACAACCTCAATAGCTGATTTCCCTTAAGGGAAATCTGCTAATATGAAAGCTAGTTCGTGGTTCAATACACTATTGAAAAAGATAATATTTTTGATCTGAAAATACAAAGAGAAAATAGCACCAAGAAAGGAAATTTTGTGAAGCGTTACACATATTAAGGGAGGAAAATTGAATTAATTATAATAAAGATACTGATAACATTGACAACTGAAGTAATCATATCATTATTAATCAAAATCTTATAGAACTGTTCTTAACGATGTTAAGACCTTATCAGGAATAAAGGAGGTACTCGAACATTATAGAAATTAGGTTTCTTTATGTAGGGATCGTCCTAATTGGATTCGTCATCAACTTCAGGAATGAGTTAGATAAGCATGAAAAACTACAGACGACAGTTGAAAATTAATTCCTTCAGAACACAGGGATGATTGGAAAGTTAACGAAGTCAATTGAAGATTCCAAAAAGGGAATGGGAGATCTTAGAAAAGAGTTCAAAAGGAATTCACGAGGTAAAGTTAACAATAATGCAATAATTCCAAATTTTACGATTTAATTATAATGTTAAGAGGTGTCACCCCCTCAAGGGAAATCTGCTGTGCTTTAGTAAGTATCAGCACATTGCTGATATAGTTAATTATAGTTATAGTAGTTTAAATTACAAGAATTACAAATATAAGAGACTTAAGCACGTACCATTTTAATTTCTCTGAAGAGCTTTTATTTTTTCTGTACAAATTTATATTCTTCTGTGTATCTTATAGTTCTTTTGTATTACTTTTAACCGTTCTGTAATTGAGAATTTTTATTTATTTCTGTATTTGGGTTTTTTTTGTATTCTTTTCCCATATTATACATTTAGATATTAGAATAAAAATAGATATAAGTAATGTGGAATATTTAAAAAAGCCAATAAGCTTGAAAAATTGTATTTACTTCTATTGTAAATTATTATTTGTTAATATTTTAGATAATAAAATTCTTTTAACTCTTTAAGGGAAATCTGCTCTTGAGGTCGTACCCATGACGCGAGTTTTGAAAAATTTCCTCAATTGTCAATTGATCCTACCAAGGAGATGACGAAAATGAGGTCCGTTAAAAATTATATATATATACATTAACGCTCTAGCGGTCGCAATTATTGTTTGATCGTTACCAAACTCCATATATAATTATTTTATGTAAAAAGGAAGATAAAGTTCGTTATTGACTGAAATCGGACCAGCGGGAGAGGGGTTTAGAGGGGGGGGGGGTGGAATTTAGAAAATTCGAAATATCTCCGTTACTATAAGTTGGATCGAAAAATGATATAAAACCTATCTTAATGCAAATTAAATAATCTATAAATATTATTCTATACATATTTTCTGTATCATGAATATTAACCGAGATATTTGGATTTTATAGTTTTCAGCCTTCAGCACACCCCCACTTCAACTCATGTTAAACAAACAATACTCGGCTATATAATAAACCACATTATTTGAAGCTTAAATACCAAATATTGTTTTCAAGAGACCATTATTATACGAGTTACATGCAAATATGTTCTGGTGACCCCCGCCCCCGCCTTAAGTTTATGGACTACTTAAATTTGATTGATTGAGATAAAAATTATTCTCATTCATTATAAATTACAGAGCTGGATATAGTAAATAGTTTTCAATCATATTAGTAAGTTATACTCTGATATATTTCAGTAATTGTTTTAGCAGATTTCCCTTGAGGTCGTAGTCATGATGCGAGTTTCGAAAAATGTCTTCAAATGTCCATCGATCCTACCCAGGAGATGACGAAAATGAGGCCCGTTCAAAATGATATATATATATATATATATATATATATATATATATATATATATATATATATATATATATATATATATTTGTCCGTTAACGCTCTAGCGGTCGCAATTTTTGTTTGATCGTTACCAAACTGGGAATTTAATCGTTTTATGAAAAAAGGAAGATCAAGTTCGTTAATGGCTGAAATCGGACCAGTAGGAGGGGGGGGTTTAGAGGGAGGATTTTTGATTCAAAATATCTCCGCTATTATGCGTCGGATCGAAAAATTGTATATATTGCAAATTAAATTTACTATAAATATTGTCCTATACATTTATTCTGTATCTTGAATATTAACCGAGATATTTGCATTTGTATTCTGTGTGTGGTCGGCAGGAGTCGGCTATGTTCGGACTTTCCGCCGAGAGCTCTGGCGGCCGTTTCCGTAACTGTTAGTCCCTCGTGAATAGGTTTAGAGGTTTCTTACTATTACAGTTGTTATTAGGCAGATTTCTCTATTGTAAAACTTCACGTGAGAAATCTGCTTAGTTTATGCAGCCCCTGCGTGACGGACTTTTTCTTTCCGATGAGAGTCGGGTTGGCCGGCCTGTTAGTTTACATTTCAGACACTTTCCGCCTGGAGTGGAAATATTTCTTATTACCGTTTGTATTTATTCACTTAATATTCAAGGTGGTGTTGTGTTATCAGTGTGCCGATTTATCTAGTTTTAAACTTGACGAGGGAAATCAGCTTAAATTACGCAACCCCTGCGTGACGGACTTTTCTAATACTGAGGCTACTCCGGGCGAGTTATCTACAAGTTACCACTACTTTCTAGCCAGGATGGGACTCAAGATTTCATTTAGTGATTTTCATTCATAGTATCTATTCTAAGAAACCAAACAGCTCATTCACGTTCATCCAATTTTAAGTCCTGTTTTTTAGGGCTTCCAATTTTGAAAGAGATAGAAAATTTTGAGAGACGTCGTAATTGTCTCAGCCCAGCTAGTGAAAAATCGACATAATTAGTTCACTCCAGCCATTATAATTTTTTTATTCCGAAAGTCCACTTATGAAAACGACTATGTATTGTATTGGTCAATATAAATTTCATTTCTTTCTCTCTCCTTACTGAAAAAAATATGTTAGTAAGCTGCTAAAGTATATTACACAATGAATATAAATAATTAAAATTACTACTTAAACAAACCAGATTTGTCACTCGTTGGCTCAAAGCAGAGATAACTGCCAAGGAACAAACTTGACCAATTGTAAGCTGTAAAGATACGAAAAGTGTTCCTGGCGTTGAACTCCCCTGAAAAAAAAAATAGATATACTTTTACAAAGTTATTTTTAAGTTTTTTCAGCTATATTAGTCTCAAAATGTCAATAATTTGAAGGGATTTCTATCTTAGTAATATTATTTAACAACTTCCTTATCCCGATTGCAATATGGCTTGAGTGTGAGTTATAATTAATCAGCCACAATATAACACCTGAAAATTCTATATTATTATTTCTTGGATCTATATCACTTGGCATAAAATGAAAAAAAAAGTCTTAATTCAAGCTGGCTACTGGACCTCCCACTAAACCCGTGTGGTAGGCCTTGGCCTTTTATCAGCTGTTGAGCCAACTATTTTTTTTTCTATTTATATAAGAGATGGGGATAGGAATTCATTTTCATTTATTCTACAAAATTAAAATTCTTATTCTATAAGTCTTCCTGGACCTAACAGAAAAATAATACTCCCAAATGGGAAGTGTAATTGTACATATTAAACTTTGATATAAAAATACCATTATTATTCAGTCAACAATGATTTCTCGTGCAACGTCGGGTACTTTAGGTAGTTTGTACAATTCCCTCCACATGCTTATGTGCAACTAACACAAAAAAAAAAAAAAAGTATTGCTCAACAGCAAAAATTCGCAATATGTGCGAAAAATCCAACCAGAAATGCCTTTTAAAAAATGCTACTACGGAATTGAAAAAAATTCGAAACTTTATTTTTATGTGACTGTCCAGAAAAATGAAAATTGGCAAAATATTTTGTCTCTATTCAACCCGCTGCAGATTTAGTTCTAGTAACATGGACTCAAAAACACTAGAAGGGTTTGAAAGGTTTTTGATTTAGCTTTAAAATAAAAGGTTCAGCACATGCAAACACTTACGAAAGATAGGGTGAAAGCTTCAGGGAAAAAAGATGCATATTTACTCATGGAAGATAAGACTGTAGTGTAAATTATTACAAATTTGAAGCATAATTTTTTTTAGTTTTTGAGGCTTCTTTCTTGTCGGTCTTATGCGAGTCAGATAGTATATGACTGATTGCCAACATTACAAGCCCTACAGGAAGTGGATGGCCTCGAGGTTCTTGTGTGTTATCCGCGAATTACCTTGACGTATGTACGTAACGTGTTAAGTCTCTTTTTGAACTCTGGGAACTTAAAGGCTTTTACCGGGTTGTGTCGTTGTATTAATTATTATTCGAAAAAGATCTTTTAGAATGTGTGTACTCTCCGTCCGTTAGTAGAGTATCTGTAAATTAGAGTAAGTTCTCCTTTATCTGCACGTAGTCTGATACTTGGGGTTGATCAAAGTGCACCTGTTACTAACCTCAAACATGCACTATGAATGGTCACAAGAATTTTCATAGTCAATGGGTAAGCTTCTGAAATACTATTCTTCCATAGACTAGAAGGGATCTACCTTTTCTAAATATTAGTACCGAACATAAATAATTAACTAATCAGTAAACGCCCATCAGAAATGCAAGTTGTTTACAGCATTATTAGCCTTCGAATGTCAAGGCCTTATTACATCTTTATTAAAAAACAGCATAGTGATATACACATTCTTTGAACGGCACACATCAAAACTCTCCATTAGGTGTATTAACAATAATATTCTTACTTACACGATACTTACTGTCTTAATCGAATGAAGGTTCATAGCTAAAAGAACTATCACAAACATATAAGATAATCCAAACAGCCCTGATATTAACTTTTGAAAAGTTTTCGTCCACCTTGAAGTGAAATAGGATATTAAGTAATTTTTTTCCATTTATTAAGTGAAGTTATAAATTAATGTTATACAATTAACAGAAATATACTTATTTAAAAAACTGGCACTGCTTAAAAGGCTTTCCACAGTTCAATTATAGTTCATATATTCCGCGACCAGTTTTTAAGAGGGCTAATGGAAACATATATTCACGTAGTGTCACACAGTTAATATGAAATATCTACTTTCAATTGTAGTTATGCATTATATTTGAAAATGTCTAACTCCATATTTAATCGTTTTACGTAAAAAGAAATGTCAAGTTCGTTAATGGTTGAAATCCGACCAGTGGGAAGGGGACTTTAGAGGCGAGGATTTTCGAAAATTCGAAATATCTCCGTTATTATACCTCGGATCGAAAAATTGAATAAAACCAATCTTATTGCAATTAAAATTTACTGTAAATATTGTTATATACATTTATACTCTATGTTGAATATTAACCAAGATATTTCCAGTTTTCATCCTTTAGCAAACCCCCACTTCTACTCATGTTACATACACTATACTCTGTTACGTAATAAAACCACATTATTCGAAGCTTAAATACCTATTATTTTTTTCATGAGACCTTTATTATACGAGATAAATGCAAATATAATCTAGTGACCCCTCCCCCGTCTTAAGTTCTTGGACTACTAAAATTTGATTGATTGAGATACAAATTATTCTGATTCATTATAAATTACAGTACTAGATGTAGTAAATAGTTTTCAATAAAATTAATATATTACATTCTGATATATTTCAGTAATTGTTTTTCCTTCTGGTGAGAGGTTAGAAGACTGTTTGTTTACATTTAAGACGCTTTCCGTTGGGAGGGGAAAGATTTCTTATTACCTCTTGTATTTGTTCATTTAATATTCACGGTTGTGTCGTGATACTAGTATGTAGATTTATGTATTGTTAAACTTCACGGAGGAAATTTGCTTAGTTTACGCAGCCCCTGCGTGACGGATTTTTATTATATTCTAATAGGCAAAGTACGGATATGAGAAAACCTCAGATATTTATTTAAACGACTGTTTCTTATTGCACAAATAAAGTATCAGGTGTAACATGACGGAGTAAATAGATTACTCTAAATAGAGATTGAGATTCGACGTCATTAGTCCTCATGTGAATCACCTTACACATAAAAAAAGTAAATAAATAAATCTAATGTCCATCCAAACTAACACAAAAACTGAATGGAATAAGGCAGCAAACTGCTCCTCGTTCAGTTTGCCTGGGTTAATGAAAACAACTTGATTGAGCCTTTAGCCTGATGTTTTAAACTAAATAATCTTAATGTCGCAGAAAATTATAGAAATAAATATACAAAAATAATAATTCCCTTATCAATACTAAATATAGATAATATGGTAGGTATCTTCTAAAAGTGCCTGCTAACCTTGTTTCTTTTTTTAGCACGTGTCTATCGAATGAATATGTCACATCAACACTGATCTAGTTCCAGTTGCGTAATGTTTTAGAGGCATCAATTTTTATTTGATCGTTACCGCGCTCAATATTCAAGCGTTCCGAGTACTATTAAAGATTTACATTGTTAATAGCTAAAAGAGAAACAGAGCTAGTGAGGGTTTAGACAGGCAGTACAAATTCAATTATTAAATATCTACTTTTGCCTCGGGTCAAAAAACTTCATGTGTTCTATTTTGTTGATAAATTAATGCTCTACAACTGTCGTTTTCTCCTGCATTTTCTCTTTACAGATGACTCTGTATCCATATCCCTCTCTTTTTAATTATAGTAAACAGGACTTGGCATTTTTTCTGGACATTAAAACATTGATAACATAATGGCTAAAAATGAAACCTCATTCACTGGAGTGGAACAAAACACACACACAAATGTGTTAATGTTCAAGTTACAGAAAAAAATGTGTAGAACAAAATTTTGAGTTTATTGCTTATTTAAAATTGTGATATAAACTATTTTTGGACCTGACGCATACTTGAGGAATACACGATTTTTGAAACACTAATACGCCCAAAAACTAGATCTGACATCAGCCCTTCAGAAAATCACCATTAGCCTTTCATTCAGTCAACTATCACTCTAAATGATCAACATTCTAGTCTTACAACTGAAAAGTCCGATACGCAGGAGCTACGTAAACTAACAAATATATAGAATAATAATTGTACAGAATCAATAGTTTAACAAAATTCGTTCAATAACATACTTCTTCTTATGGTTCTTATTAACGGGCATATTTTGTAAGGAATTTGCAATTCCTCCCCTCTAACCCCCTCCGACTATTCCTGGTCTCATTTCAGCCATTAACTAATATAATCATTAGTCATGATTTAACAAATTAAATATTGAGTATGGTATACATGAAATAATCATTTTTGAATCAAGAGTAAAATCTTTATTTTTGAAATCATCGCACTACGTATTTGCATTTTATATGCCACAAAAAAGGTCATTTGAAAACAACATTTGGCATTTAAGCTTGCAATAAGACGTTTCATGGTATATTGGCTTATTGTTAACGTACCATGACTAAAAGTGTAGCAGATTTCCTGCCTACTACTGCCTACTACTTCAGATATCTGCTCTAACAGAGAGCCTACAGAAACAGTCTATCTCTAGACAGGGTTTTTCAACTGATAAGGGTTTTCCCCCTTAACGTCCGTCACGCAGGGGCTGGGTAAACTAAGCATATTTCAAATGTGAAGTTATACATTAGAGAAATCTACATACTGGTAACACAACTCCACCGTGATTAAATACAAACGGTAATGAAAAATCTATCAGTTAATTAAAATAAATTCCCAACTGAAACGGCTTCTGAATTGTAAGAATAATTTATAATTTAATAACTCAAATTTTAGTAGACCAAAAACTATAGAAGGAGGGGGGGGGGCGGATGAACAGAACGTATTTGCATAAATCTCACAAAGTAACGAAGGTAAGGTAAGGTTAGAAACAACAGGTTAGGTTAGAAGAAGCTTCCACCTGAGCAGAGTAGTGACGAAACTATACCCGACCACAGACTTCATAAAAATGCAAATATCTCGGTTAATATACAAGATAGAGAATAAATCTATATAACAATATTTATAGTAAATGTAATTTGCAATAAGATTGAGTCTATACAACTTTTCGACCCGATGCATAATAACGGAGATATTTTGCGTTTTCGAAAATCCTCCCCCTCCCTCACTTGATCTGTCTTTTACATAAAACGGTTAAATATCGAGTTTCGTAACGATCAAACAAAAATTGCGACCGCTAGACCGTTAACAGACAAATATATATATAATTTTGAACGGACCTCATTTTCGTCATCTCTTGGGTAGGATCGGTGGAAATTTTTCGAAAATCGCGTCATAAGTACGACCTCAATAGCTCATTTCCCTCAAGAAAAATCTGCTAAAAACCAAGTACCATATGGCACTATAAATAAAGAAGGTTAAAATTAAAAAGTCCGTCACGCAGGGGCTGCGTAAACTAAGCAGATTTCCCACGTGAAGTTTTATAATAGAGAAATTTCAGAATAGAGAGTCAAACAGTTACGGGAAGGGCCCGAACTAGCTCTTGACGGAAACTCACGACTAGACCCGAAGTAAGCCGATCTCATCTCAGAAGCTGAAAACAGAAAAATGCAAATATCTCGGTTGATATTCAAGTTACAGAATGATTGTATATAACATTATTTATAGTAAATTTAATTTTCAATAAGATTAATTCTATATAATTTTTCGATCCGACGTATAGTAACGGAGATATTTTGAATTTTCGAAAATCCTCCCCTCTAAACCCTCCTTCCCACTGGTCCGATTTCAGCCATTAACGTAAATAGGTATTATATTTAATAAGTAATATTAACAGCCAATTAGAAATTTAAAAAAAATCTGCTAAAATTACAAATCGTACCTGAGTATTAGCTGGTGGTGCTGAAAGCTTTTCTTTAAACAATGTTTGTAGCAGAGCAAGAACCTCTTGTCCAAGTAAAGATCTTCTTTGTTCGTCTGCTTCTTTATATTGCCATGTCTTCGGATGAACAATTCTTCCGATCGGACATGAAGGTTTTCTATCCCTAAGATGAGGTACTTAACATTCATAGACAAATGCATGGACACATTTATGAACATTAATATAATGGAAACAATAATAGATACTACAATGCAGGCTCCTATGAAAATAAATATGTTTGCCATTAGCCGTACATTCGGATTGTCAAGTGGTATAGGATATATAAGCGGTATAAATAAATCCATGTCTATAGAATGGTCTGACGCGTTGAATGACACATGGCCGAACTTGTTGTTTAAAATTGGGGACACGAACATAATATTCACAGCTGTCAACCCAACAAAAAAAATCAAAGATAGGAGCTGCATCTTTTCGGCTTTCATTTCTTTTTTAAATCTTGCAATGATATCGTCATTCCGCTGCTCATATTCAAAAATGGTGTAAACCATTTCATTGTGGATTATCCTGAAAGGACTGCGAAGGAAGTTTAGTAAAATCAGTGCTAGTAATGAATAAATTATTATCAGAAATTCCTCCAACTGAAAAACTGCTACTGTAAAATTTAAGCTCAAAGAAGCTAGCATAGTTTGAAAAATTAAAATGCTGTGATACACAATCGTAGATAAGTAGAAAACTAATTGGACTAATGACATATAGATATATTTTTTCGATGAGGTTGGATATATGCCCGACAATTTGACTAGATTAAAATAGTCACGCTGCAAAACCTCGTCTGTCTGTTTGTCATCTTCATAATATTTGATCAAAAAATTGAAAATGGATTTCATATTATATATACTTGGTACGCATCAAGAGGAACCATAAGAATGTTTGTAAACCTTTTTTGTTTCTCTTAAAACATGAATGTTTAATTTGTATCGAATTAGATGGAATATCTTTGCACGAAACTTTCCATAATTGATGAAAAGCGATTTCGTGACAGTGATACATGTTACAGATACGATACATGGTATATGTTACATATAATACTAAACATTTTATGAAATGAGTTCATATAGTCAATAATTGACAAGGAACTTTCACCATGTACTATTTCAAGAAGGTCATAATAAATGCATATTATTTATTTCTAATTCTCACTTGCCTTCTAGCAGAGTGGTTGGGAATGAAAAATAAAATTATAAAAAAATAGAACTAATCTTATTGCAAATTAAATTTATTATAAATATTTATCCCTCCAGTATAACTGTGGAGGAATTTCCATACTCCTGCTAGAGGCACTTCGAGCAAATTAAATGAATAAAATTAATATTATAATATTAAGCTTATTTCAAAAGTCATTCTTATGCTCAGGAAATTAATGGTCGTTACTACCATTATATTATGAACAATTGAAGTGAAAATAAAGGCACGGATGAAAGCAAAGAAATGTAAACGTCACCAGGGATGGAAGAAGGAACTGGAAGCTACGAGATAAGGAAAGTAAAGAAAGCAGGGGTCGGAAGTGGAAGGAACTAGGATAGTAGAGGAAAGTATGGTTGGAAGGCGGGAAGGAAGGCAAGAAAAACAGGAAGGAAAGCACTAAGGGCACTGAAGTTAAGAAGGGTGGGGAAAAGAAAAATGTCGATACTGAAAAAAGGACACAGAAAGGGTGGGTACTAAGGAGATTGAAGGTGAAGGGTGGGGATGAGGGAGCTAACAAGATTGTGTAACCGGGCCGTCCTCGGCGAGAGACAGTGACGGAAGAGAAGACTGGGCGGTCCGAAGAACGGGCTGGTAGTAAAAGGAAAGAAACCGGTTCCTGACAATTCCAAGTGTGCAGGTCAAAAGCTGGAAGTGTTCTGCCAACCTTGGAGTACCTTAAAAAGTCCGTCACGCAGGGGCTGCGTAAACTAAGCAGATTTCCTACGTGAAGTTTTACAATAGAGAAATTCATTGATTTCATATGAAAAGCAATATCGCACTATCAAAAATCACTCTAGAAGAGGAGGCTATCAAAACTTTGGACGACTATTACATAATATTGGCGGTCATCTTCCATTAGGAAAGACGCGACGCCGATGAGCATGGTGTTCGCAAAATTGCATTGTGAAAAGAACAAAGTTAAAATTCAAGAAAATACCAATGGGACAATATGACCCAGCCATGAAATACCACTGGGACATATATGTCCCACCAGTTTTGAACCCCCCCCCCTATCGGAAAATTGTTTGCCTTTGTTTTTGAAATTAATAGAAGGTAACTAAATAGGAAAAAATCACAGTCATGAAAAATTTCAAAAAATTAATAATTGGTAGACAAGGGGTTAAGGGAAATCTACTAATAAAAGGTAGTCAGGTAGGGTCAGAGAAGGCGAAGGCGTGTGTTGATTGAGTGCTTCAGCCCATAACACTTCCTCTGCTCCCTCTCATCATCATCTGTTTATCACAATTATCATATCTTAACTATCTGGGTGTTCAGACTCATGTAGTCTTGCATGTAGGTTCTGCATGAACCTGTTACCACCGCCATTCTTATTGACGATCAACACTAGAGAACAGAACAGGCTAGTACTTGGGCTCCAGCATTTCCTTGATCTACTCTCGGATGGTTACGCCTGGGAGTAAGGCAGCTGACAAAAGGCGGGCTACCTGGATAAGCTGAACTGCAGTTGTTCCGATGTGCTTTCCATAGAGGGTGTATTGGAAGTATGCGATGAGCTGTCGGAAAGCTGGAAGTAGCGCGCCCCTGAATGTATGTTCGGGGAGCTCCTTCTAAACGCAAGAAGTTGGTCGCAACCTGTTAGATTGCAGCCATGGCTGGCGGAAGTCTGAGGTGTTGTTCCCTCTGCGTCCTTGTCGGGAAGTCTAGGTAGTAGAGGTCAGGCGTATTTCCTTCTGCGGTGGGTGCCAGAGCTGCTGTCGTCATCGTTGTTGAGATGACGCACTGCCTGCAGCCACGGTGTTCCCATAGCAATGAGTGCTGCAGGCTGAGGAACCGCTGGTCGTCGTCCACTCCGGGAAGCAAGCGTCGTTCCTCCTTTTCGACACTTGCTCTCGCCGAGTGCTGGCCTTCGTTGAATGCTCCTATATGCCGCTCCTCTTATAAGCCTATTTCGGCAATGCACCACTACTACCGATCCTGCTATCCAAAAGCCCCTTCCATGTGAGGAGGGTCAGCTAACGAGGAGCTAACTATCGATATTCCCTCCTGTCCGATTTCATCTGACGAACTTGGTCATTATTTTTAGATAAATCGTTTAAATATCGCGTTTGGAAACGCTTGAGCGTTAACAGACAAATCTCTCTCTCTCTCTCTCTCTCTCTCTCTCTCTCTATATATATATATATATATATATATATATATATATATATATATATATATATAACATTGTAACCTCTGTCTGTACATTAATTTTTTTCACGAAATTTCCCGATACTTTTTCGTTTCACATATCATAGACACCAAAACTATTATTAGTATGGGGTTTGTTTGTTTTTTAGAGGTCTCTTACAGTTCCTCTGGGGTTTTTCAGAGGTTCCCACCCTCTGTGATATGTTTCCCATATACATCTGTAATTTTTGTAGGTTTTATGGTTTTAATTTTATTTATAGTTTTGACATATGCCTATCTTTGTTTGCTTCTTTTATTAGTTGACTTGTTAGTAGCTATGAATGTTAAATTAACTCGTGGGTCAGCAGGCACTGCGGAGGGAGCGTTGACTCCGAAAGCGCACTCTGCATAATATTAAAAACCAGTAGAGGACTTGGCCTTCTTATTGATCCTTATACATTTGTTCCTCTACCATCCAGCATATTCCAGAGATAACAAAAGTTGTTTATTTTGTTATTTAGAGTAACTTTTGCAATATACCGAATTATAAACGAGATATGAGCTAAAACCTATAGCGGAAGTGAAATATTTTATTTGGCACATAAGACTCAACCGAACTAAATAAAACTCGGTATGTGTATTAGCACTTAAGCCTTCATTATAATAAGCCATACCAAAATTTCTACGGACGGACTGGAGTGGGAGTTGTAAGGGAGTCCTGAATTTAAAAATAGCGGTGTTTTGTTTTCTATTCGTTTTCTGCAAATATGCACATGACAAAAGTAGTTTATTTTTTTATTTGAAGTGACGTTTATGACATTCATTTTTGTCTTATAACAAAGTATAAACGAGATATACACTAAAACTTTAGAGGGAGCCAAAAATTTTATTGGGCACTAACGATTGACCGAACTTAACAAAACTCGGAATGTTAATTAGCATTATTTCTTCTATTATTATAAGCTATATTAAAATTTTTAGATTCGAACGGGAGTGGGGGTTATAAGGGATGCCTGAAATAAAAATTCACGATATTTCATTGTCCATTTGTTTTTCGACAAACGTGCACATAACAAAAGTTGTTACTTTGTTATTTAGAGTAACTTTTGTTTTATACGTTTCTTCGGGAACAATGTATGAAGCAAGTAATTTGTGAAGAGATATTGATATGCTCAACAATTCTTTCCAATATGAACTACCAGGTACCTCACCTAGAAAAATTAATTCAAATCTATGATAATATTTTGTCCTTAATAATTCAAATCTATGCATAATGCACAGGAGACGGGAAATATGACAATATGGAGGACAGTGAAGTCTTACATAAAAAATTTATTTTATTATTAACAACAATAGCAACAACAGGTATAGACCCTAAACATTGGCTAAATGTCAAAATTTTGTGCAGTATAAAGCCATGCTAAAAAATACCATCACCATTCACCTCAAATGAATTCCCGGGCGAAGCCAGGTATCTGAGCTAGTAGGTGTGTATATATATACTAAAATGTACTAAAAATTTCAGGGTTAGAAAAAAAGTATCTTTAGACTTACCTTCTGAAAACTCCACACTTGCCACAAATTTGACCTTATCAAAGTATGTTTTTTCATTCAATAACGAGACATTTTGTGAATTTTATGAAGCAGTTTCAAACAATCTCAATAAGCTTAGCAACCTTATGTAAATGTGTTAACTAGTGGAACTAGCTGATGTTTTTTTCAAAAGACCCATGGAAATGGAGACCACAATTGAGTTTCAAATTCGAAGTGATTTTAAATCCAGAACCTCAAATAATCAGTTCAGTTTTTTGCTTGTACATACTTTTGTCATCTGCAAATGATTGATGGAACTTGGGTAGAAATCTTTCAAAAATTGTATCATGAGGACAATCTCAATAGCTGATTTCCCTTAACGGAAACCTGCTAAAAAAGATCTTCAGAGTTTAAGATTAGGTAAAATATATGTTCTGTATTTCATAAGAACATAAGCCAATAAAAGTTATTGTATGGCTATGATGGTTTACAATATAATCTTTATAATATTAATTGGGGCTCAGGTTAGCCATGTGAGTTAAAGCGTTGACCTTTATCTCACATGGTAAACCTAGAGTGGCGAGTTCGATTCTTGCCTGGGCTAAGGAAATTATTTAGTGACGAAATTCATTAAATAACGTCCTAAAATCCCACCCTGGCTAGAAAAGGGTGGTAACCTGTAGATAACCCGTCCCGATTAGCCTAAGTTGCAAAAAGTGGACGTTAATAAATAAATAATAATATAATATTAATTAGTAATAATTTAATTTATGTTCCTCAATTAATCTCTCATTATCTATTTAACACAATTTCATTAATGAAGTTGTCTTATGAATTGTAATTTCTTTCTGTAATAATTTGCTCATCCTTTCCTCTTATACTTGTGTAAACCTTTCTCCATAAAGATTGAAACTGTTATTTAAGAAGTTGGACGATGGAGCAAATTGTTATTAAGCCAGTCACTCATATTTTAGGCTTGTTAGGGATAAGATGTGCAGGGTAATAAAAAAATATTTTCAGGTAATGGTACTGGAAAGCATATTTTTATTTAATAATCATACAATTTTCACAGTATAACCATTCATATAATTTATTTAGAATATAAAAGTTAGCAACATATTAAATTGATTTGTCAGTAACAGAAACAAAAAATAAAGAAATAAGAACTGCAACAAATTCTTGCTCCCATTAAGAATAAGACATATTAGCAACAGTGAACATTCAAATTTCTGCTTAATAGAATAGTATATGAACATTTAATACATCAATACTTTTTTTTTTTAATATAAAACACCAATTATTTTTAAACGTACATGTCTCACAATATATAATGGGATGCTAAATTGTTCCCTTCAAATATAATATATTTATATGTATAATTAATTATATACACCAACAGGTTATAATACAATATGCCACTTCATATAACATTTAGCCTTACTTGCAATGAATGAAAAGCTATATATTTTTCTTTTAAATTTACTGCATTCCTTTACTGGACAACATTAATATTATTAGGCCTATAAGGATACTGGACATTTTGTCGTGTCACATAAAGAATAAATGCCAATTAAATATGAAACTGATAGTATTAAACACTTACAAAACAACACATTTATATTCTACAATATCTAACACTCATCCAGTACTAAGCAATATACTGGGAACAACACATGAGTTACAACTATACTAAACAACTTCAATAACCTAAGTTACATGTTCTACATTGTCCACAAGAGCTAAGCTGACTAATAATGGAGGTACTGGCGACATTTCTCTTTTAAATAAATAAAATAAAACTATTTCGGAATAGCAATTAGTAGTTATAAGATTTAATTCTGTAATTGTGGCACATGGTATTAAAATATACTTATTTTTCAACCTTAAACCTTATTGTTCTAATAAATTAACTTTAATTGATCATTATTGTTAAAATTGTTTGGGTTCCTTCAATACCATGTTTTGAATTCAATGGTTATGACAAGAAAGGGAAGAGAACTCTATCCAGCTAATTTTTATTTAACCCTGTTAGCATGAGATTGTATTCTCTCATGCGTTTGTAGTATACTTTTTGCTTGCCTGCTTAGTTTATCAACTCTGTGATTTTGTTGGCCATATGTATATCTTAAAAAAAAAACTATTGTCTTTTTTTATTTTTTCCCCCTGAAAACATTTTAAGAGAGGTGGATATCAATTTTACACTACAAATTATTATTTAGTTTGTTAGAAAGTGATTGTATAGTGTCTTGTATGTATAACGCCCTTTTTAAAGGAAATAATTTTGTCTGAAATTCAGTTAAACTGTTTTATTAATGTGAGTCACATCCCACAAGTCTGAACATGACATGAAATACAACACTGAAAATTATTATTTTAAAAATGTGCCTTCCTGTCATCTCCAGTCTTTTTTAGATTAATTCTTGATATTAAGTATACAACTCCAAGCATAAAAGGCGGCTGTTGTAATTGTTAAAACACATTTTTATATTTGAAATTCAATTTAAGGTTGAAATATAACTGATGTTTGTAATATACTTTACAAAAGATAATTTTTTTTTTTTTTTTTGAAATGCATTTTTAAAGCACAAATTCATTGTATTTCATTTTATTTTATTCTTTTATAACACTCTTTTCCTATTGATAAACACTTGATAAAGGAATGAAATTTAATATTTTATGAAAATATTTCCCGATATGTACGTGTTAAAAAGTAATAGTCAAATGATATGTCCCAATAATTGATTCACTTTTGAAAAAAAATATATATGTATCATATTAATTATAAGAGGTATAAAGATTATTAAAAAAGTTATTTCCTCTGTTCATTATAGAGAAATATGTACGCCTATATTACACAGTACCTTAATTTATTTAAGCCACATATAAGTGCACACTTTCCAATTTCAGATTCAAGTGTTCAAGTAGTACATGTTTTATTTCTTAAAAATAATACTTCCATTTAGAAATCGATTACTCTTTTTAAGGATAATATATATTTTTTAAATTTATTTAGAGTCCTTGTCAATCACAAAGTGTTGAAAGCAAGAAGGATAAGGGTCTGAAAGTTATTTAAGCAAGCAAACACTCATCAATGCATATTCAAGCAAAGGGCTATTTAGTGGTGGAAAATTAACCTTAAGAAAAACCTTTTGTGTGGAAGGCATACATATAAGTATCTATACACATAGTTAAATCTAATATTACTTCTATATACTCACACTTATATAAATACTTTGATATTACAATAAATAATGTATGAACTGTTACACAGATCTCAAAGCGCAGAAATGCAAGTAAATAATTAAAAAAAGTTCTTATGATCCAAGAAGTATTAATGTTAAAAAATAAATAGTATTATGCTTAATTATTACATTATGAAAATAAATTAGTCTTCAATTTACTTTGGGATTGGCATACAATTTCCAATTTTCATATCCCTAGAAGAGATGATATTCAGAAGGAAAACACATTTTAAATATAGTTATATATTTATTACAAATACATGTTGGACATATGAACCCGTAAGTACGTATGCTCAAGTTATTTCATAGTTGTTATTTACAAATACATAATAATTCATTTAATTCGTAATGTGAATTAATGCTAATGAAATTAAGACAATTGTGGTTTCAAAGATAATGCTTGAAAATTTGACAGAATTGAATGACTTGTCTCTAAGTTTTTTTTTCTCTTTCAGCTGTGTGAGCTTCTGGTAAAATTTACGTTTTAGTGTTCTGAATCCAAAAACAACCTCCATTAATTCTTTTTTTATTATATTAAAAAAATGTCAAAATGAATGAAAATAAGAAATATATTTTACTTCAAATAATTATGTATATTTTGTCTTAAAATTAAAACTAATAATAAAAATATTCTTTTTAATATTTTATAACCAAAGTCCCTTCTGTTACAATCAAGAAGAACTATGGCTGTACAACACTCTTGACTTAAAAAGATCAACTTATGCAGTTTGCATATTGTGTTGCATATCTTAAATTTTGAAAATGAGTTTCCTATAAAATGAGAAACATTACCTTTGTAACTCTTATATTAATTAGTTTTCTATGCCTCTGATCATCACATACGTTATATTATGCTGCAAATCAAAATATTCATTTTTTAGTTTACCAAGCAAATGTAAATATGTGCAATCAAATCTATAAAAGAAATGCAGCTTAAAATAAATCTCCGAAATATTCATTTGTAGACATCATAAAAAAATATACTCTCAATAGCGTAAATCATTCATAATTAAAATAACATTCAGCATGCATTATTGTTATAAAATTATTTATGCTGATTATATTGGTTTCTAATATGATCAGTAAAGACATTGAATGCAGAGAAAAGCTTAAAATTTATTATCAACAAGCTTTTATCAAAATATAATTAAAAAATAATTTGGACTTTTATAAAATTGGGATTTATAAAATACTTGGACATTTGGCAGTGCTTTTGTAACATTTCTTTATAATGAATATGACACTTAGCAATATCACTCAATGGAAATGGACAAGCATTTAAATTTTCGATACCTTTATATTTTAAAAAATAAAAGACCATGTCAGCTCAATTATTTTGCTTATTTTTATTTTTATATTATTAGAAAAAAAAAGCTTATGGTGTATTATCGCCTCATAATTTTACCATCAGTATTTAATTGTATTAAAATATACTGTCTTTAACAATTAGCTTAGTATATTTTGAGTGCATGAAGAAAAGAGTATTTCTCAAAACAGTATCAGTCATTTTACATAAAAGTATGAATGTTATTAGTAAAAGTTTTAGCCACTATAGATTATCTGTTTATGAGGAAATATTAATCATTTTTCCGGCATCTCTAATCAAAATACAATAGACTAAGTTGGCATAAATATTTTAAGAATTTGAAAAACGAGTTTCAACACAATTGTATCATATTAATTTGCCTGACTAGTGCTTCACACAATTAAAATATACTTAAAGTTCTCCTTCACTGAATGGCATTAATGTGAGAAGAAATGGCAAGGACGGAGAAAAAAAAACAAAAACTAATATTGTCCATTTTTCATCAGAGTAGATATTGCTCTTTACAAAAATGCACTACAAATATTACAATTCAGCTCTTGAATTATTAAAACAAGATTAGAGACTGAACTAGTTACTTCTCTACGGGAAAGAAATATATACATACAGATAATAAGGAATACTTGCTTACCAAAAGGTTAAGCAAGTCCATACATTTTATTGTTCAAAGTAAATGTCACAAAAAGCTGTACAACCGTGACATTTTCATAAGAATAGCCTGTAGAAAGGGGAAGTTAGTACATTATAATTTATAAAAAACAGTATATTATCATAAATTATTTACTCTTACAAATTCTTACGACTAACAAATATAAAAGTTAGATATTATAGGATTAAAATTCCAATATACAGTTATAAATATCTTTATTTCATCATTAAAATACCAGTCTTGTAAAATAATGAATGCACGTGTTTAAGAAAACTAAACATTATTTTAGGTCACTTAAATAAACATATGAAAATTAATAGCAATACTATTATATTATTTAGAGACAAAACTCATTAACTAAATTCTATGGTCCTACCCTGGCTGGAAATGGGTAATAACCAGTCCCAATTGGCTATAGCAGCAAAACGTGGACGTTAATAAATAATAATAATTATAATATGTAAATTATTTATCTTATAACATTGGGCTTTTATATTAAGAATCTTTAAAACATTTATACCAACAATAATTGGGGATATATAAAATTAATATTTTGTAGTGATATTAATGGGTTGGTTATAACTCAATAAAATTTCTAATTGAAATATTCCAAAATTATAATGATAAACTTAATCTTCATGCAAAGAAAAAATAAATTTATTTTGGAATTTAATCCTTGAAGAATTCTTGAATAATTACAAAAGTCTAACAGTAACAAAAAGAAGCTCTAATAGGCGAATCGGAAAAGGAAAAAGAAGGTAAAATATGGAAGGCATTTAAAACATTCGGAAGATAAAAAAAAGGACATAAAAGTACATAGATAATAAAATTAAATCCTTTTTCCATTATTTTAATTCTGACTACTGTAATAACAGGACAGTATTTTTGTCTTAAATATAAAGTCACACAAACACATAATTATTGTATAAATAACATTAATTCTAGCCCATCAAAATGTAGTAGTAATTAATCTAACAAAAAGCTAATATAATGGTGGCCATCTTAATTTTTTTATGGCTTTGATTTCTCAGCTTTATTGTGTCTTTTAGTTGATTAAATCTTTCAAATTTTACACTTTACGACAAATTATTTAATAAACTGTCAAAGCATGCTGTTAATTAAATAATATTTTTGCATTGATATTCCAACTAATGTTAATGGTGGGAGTATTTTCTGAATGTAGAAGAAGAGCTGCTAAAAATACTAGCCATGATAAACACATGACAAGGATTTGGGCAACATTATTCATACTCGTACATTAATTCTGTGGCTATTGGGAAAAAACAGAAATGTCAAGTTACCTGAGAAAAAATATTGATCAGCTTCATTTGCCTTTACATTTTGACAAAAATGTTCACTCCAAAACTTAAAACATGCGATATAGCAATTTCACTCCAGCAAATTTTAGGCATAATATAAGTGATTCCATTAGTTAATTATTGAGGTAATAAGAGCTGGTAAAAATTTAGCCATGATTTAACACATATGATGGATTTGGAGAACTTAATTCATTCTCATACACTAATTTTGTTGCTGTCAGGAATAACCAAATGAGTTGAGCTACCTAAAAAATGTGTTATTTTCCAACATATTGGACTTATTTACCCTTGAATCTTTTTTTTTTTAAAAAAAATACTCCAAAGCTTAAAGAAAATCAAAACCGAGTCATTTTTACTTTTTTTTTTTTGGTTTTCTATTTACTTGATTATTATGTATGTTTACTGATTGCAAAAGACATCCTGTATAACGAGAAATTTGGTGTTTAAGTGGGTTTCAATAGTAAAATTATCCAAAGAAAAGATAATAATCTATCTAGCTTGAAATTCAGTTGAGTAGGCTGTGTTGTTTGCTTAAGTCGCTATATTTTATTTCCAGACATAACACTTTTAAACCGCCTTATACTGTAATTCACAGTAACGATAACCCTTCAAGAGTAATCTTAAGAAAATATTAACAGCCATTCTAAGGCTACTGAAGATTTTGGTTCCCATTTTTCCAATTCTTATAATCCTAATTTATTAGCACTTACCTTTTCAACCAATATGCACTGGCTAAATTCTATATACAATCAATATATGGTCATTTGGTCAAATTTTGGCACATTAGAGAATTAATTTGATAAAACCATATTCTGGAATAATATTTTGAACACACTTATGATTAGTATTTCAAAATGGTTTCTTTAAAAGTCCACAAATTTTGCCAACTAGTTTCCATGACCATCTTAAAATTGTACTGTTTGCAATGGATTAGTAATTCTAATTGGAATTCTACTCAATAACTGGCTATTCCTAAACAGGTCTCACAAAATGAGAGCTACTTTTTCTGAAAATGTTTCTGTTTTAAAGATAGCCTTTATTTATTAGCATTTTGTCTTTAAATTAAAAATAAGCATTAATTTTGGTATTGTACAATTCATTAACATATTCATCCCGTAAAGCACTGTGCCACTCCAAAGACTTAAAAAAAAAGAGTTAGTTTATTCTTAAGACTCAAACCTACTAAAGGGAATAAAATAATTATTGAGCATAATTATTTGGTTTGAATAGCTTGACCTACATGACTACAATGCGAAATTGGAAACATTGATTGGTACTACAAGATTTTTTTATTTGGTTCAACACTTAGAAAAACGGTTTCAACAAGCACTGCTTTATGCTGTGTTTATGTTGTGATACCTCTACATCATTATCACATTGTTCTGACCAACATTTGCCAACAAGTGACAATTTAAATATATACTTTAAAAAGAAAACAATTACTTACATAACATTAAGTAGGTAAATATATATATATGCATATTTTATTTATATAAATAGTACTTTTTTATATACAGTACAAGTAGACAAAACTCTCTTAGGGCTAAGCAAATAAGAGCTACAACATGGTTATATGGTACATTAAATATACACAGTGAATATAAGAACAACTGCTAAGACAAAGCATTATATACAAAAGTATCCAGACAGCAAGAATATATTTTTAACTATTTCATTTTTTCCACCTCATAGTTCATACTCCTTCTAGGAAGTAAATAACAAATTACTGATAATTTCTGAAATCAGATTTACACATTTGTATTTAAAAATAAGAGATCTATATTTCATTGCATTCAAGTTTATTAATTGCATTATTTTTAATGTATTGCTGGAAAGAGTACATTAATAAAAAAAAAAAAAAAAAAACCATATTCATGTCATATTGAAGCTTTTGTTTTTGAACTTGTATGTTATCTCCGTCCTTATTTTTCAGAGTTGTTAACAAGTTTAGATGTATATTTCTCTTAGTCATCATTTTTGTCAGAAACCTTAAGTTATTTGTAATTTTCTTCAGAAGACATGAATAATTAAATTGTAACAACTACTAGACTCCACATAAACAGTCTCTTTTTCACTCTCTAGATACTTTTAACACTGACGGGAAAAAAACAGAAGAAATACTAAGTTTTAAATAAGTTGGAACTCCACTGACTCACTTTCATATCAGTAGTTGCTGAAGTAAACTATTCGCCTTTATAAAAAAATGTAGGTTATAAAAAGTAAGCTATTATTAAGAGGTAGGGTTAAATTTTAATTAAGTTCAGTGAACTTGGTATAGTTTATTGATAATTAAATTCAAAAATCCCCTATTAGGGGGCGAAAGTACTGGATGTGTTAGTTCCTTCAGCATCTCTACCAAAAACTAGCATCTTTCAAATAAATTCCATGTAACACCACATGAAAAAAATAAATAAATAAGCGAAGAAGATATGGAAACATATTTTCATCCTCAGTTTTGAAATGGGAATGATAAAGCCTTAGCTTGTGTGCGGCAAATATATCCTTTAATTGGTATTGATTACCAAATAATTGATCTAGTTGCACATACAATGGAAATAGTTTATCCTCCTTAGCAAAATGGTTTTAGATTAAGTCTGGAACAGCAATGTCAAGAACTGTAGATTATTGAAAACAAATTCTTCTTCTTTTTTTTTTTTTTTTTTTGAAAAAATGAATAATATCTAATAATAAAATGTTTTCTTATTAAAAACTAAAAAATTGCTAAAAAAAGTTCCAGCTTAATCAAGCAGTGGTCTTAATGTATTTAAGTTGAACTTTAATTAACATATACTTGTTACACAAAAAGTATTTAATTAATGAAGCCAATTATAGAGCTATAACAAATGAATCAAGCACACATTACATAAATCCAATATTTATCTGTTTATAAAAGAGTGTTATAGAAAGTACAGCCTTGGAGCTCCTCCAATATTTTGTGGTATTATCCCATTCAAATTCAATTCGTATTGTAAAAGAGTATAAAGCAAGTGATGGTTGAGATTATCTCTTGTTTATTTTAGAGTGATATATGACATTTACTCAGAAAATATTTGTCATATTTATCAGGCGGATGCCACAACTTTCTCTTGAGATGTTAATTCTGCAACCCTTACTGTTTCCAGGGTGACTGTAAAAATATTAACACTAAAACATGAAAAAAACAGAACCATTTCTTTTTTTAACTTTAAAGATTTAGTAGACTCTTTTTTTTTTTTTAATTTCAGCTGATTAATTTCAATGAAATAGTATTTATCATATTTATTTATAAATTCCAACTGGAAAAGATTAGTGTAATTCAGGAAATCAGCATAAATTTCTTTGAATAAAATAAAAGAGGTTGCAATTGAAAATATATTGCATTTTAATTGAATTGGTGAGTGAAAACTAGTGCTAGCCAAAAATTATAATTAAATTATATTAGAAAACTGGAAAACAATGCCTTATACTGGGAAATAATAATTATGGCTACTCATTGTAAATATTAATAATACAACGGTTATAAGAATATACAAATGGGACTCGGTTATCTTCACGTCATGTCAAAAGTTATATTTTAAAGTAATATGATGCATGACTTCAAGACTAACTGGTATTGTTTTTTTGTTTTTTTCCACCCACCAATTCAATTAATTTAATATTTTCTTTTCAATAAATACAGACTTACATTTATATTTTAAAAGTAAAGTTCTTTGTGAATATTGATAACTTGATTCTGTGGTTTGTTTACAGGTAAATAAACAGTGTGACTGTGAAGATAAAATTCTAATCTTTGTGGTGGAAGTGTCAACACCACTAAACTTTTTAAGTTTCTCAGAAATCTTAAAAAGTTTATTTAATTAAATCTTACTCAAACAGTGTCAACTTCATGACAAACTTCCATGTAGTCGGGATTATGCATGATATCCTTGATGAGGTCTTTCAATATTGAGTATCTAGGAAAAATCGGGTACATCTTTGTATTATTGTATTCTTCCTGCAACAGATTATACATAAATATAATTAGAACTTATTTAAGAAATTTCTTCCTCCTGCTCAAAAGCCAACTCTCCAGCAATATTTGAGTGAATAGTCATATATGGAATTTTTTATAGCTGTCTTTAGAGATTGTTCATTTGCTATGTAATATGTACTTTATTAGTCCAATAGAAAGTGAAGACCAGTTATTAAATGCTTAAAAGCACAGGCTTACTATTTGAATGTAGTAAATAATATTTCGAAGAAATATTTTTAAGATATTCAAATATTTGTTTAAGTATTACTTTTACTCAATAATAACTGCATAATGCTTATGATACCATCGAATATCCAGCTGGAGGGTAGATGCAGGCGAGGAATAAAGTAAGCTAATAACAGCCCTAATGATTTACACCACTGAAACTTTACAAATTTGACAAATGGAAAGTGAAATGTCTGGATTTTTCCAACGTATCAGAACATACAACATTATACAATTATTTATCAAGTAACATTCTCTGAGTGATAAAGATTGAATTTTTTATTTTTGAATTCTTTTATAAGCATTGCTTTCAATGACAAAATAATTTAAGTTCTTGAATTAAACATTTGGGAATCACAAGTGTTTTTTTTTTTTTTTTTTGTAACAATAGGGAGTACTTTTGTTGACTTAGTTTCCCAATCCTGGCTGGCTTATTGTCCTTTATTACTCTTATTTCACCTTCTATAGTGGTCATGAGGTTATTATGGTTCGAAATCCTGTTTTCATAGTACTTTTATATAATTTTTTGTCATGAGTTTAGGAAAGAATTTTTTCCTTTATTTTTTTTCCTACAATGCAGCCATGGACAGAGCTTTTTTTTTATCACAGAGTAAAGTCCATTTTTCACAGTAGGATATGGCAATGACAAAAAGTTGTTTTTATATTCAATGTATTTTCATTTATATGCTATTTAACTTAATGCAAAATCATAAATTATTCATTACCTTTTTGCCTAGTATATAAAAGCCATTAATAGAGATCATTCACTTATTTGATACATAGATTGCATCTAAGTCGATTAATATATTTTAAAAAAAGGAGGTGGTGAGTTTATACTATTACTCGAGCTAAAAGAATGTAATATTATATTTACTAGAGATCAAAGAACATATTTACCTTCAGTTCCCGAATAATATTCCTCAGACCAGTGTATTTCTTCAACAAGCGATAGAGATCATTAGTCATTTGAGTATTTTCTGCCTCAATTTGTGAAGTTACCATATCTTGAAAAAAAAGAATAAGGAAAAATCAACAATTAAATAATTCAATAACCTTTAAACAAATGAAATACTTGTGATATTATTGTTATTCAATGGTCAAAGGAGAAGTCTCTCTTCCCATATAACTTCATCTATTCTTGAAGACATATTTGAAACAATCAGAAAATGCTGAGTAAACCTATATCTATATGAATAAAACTGTAAGTATTGCCTGAAATACAACTTCAGTTCAGTAGCAATAGATTGTCTTTCCATATCAAGTTATGCAATGAATAGAGCCAAAATTGAAATTCTTGTCTGTTTATCTGACTACCCAATTGTTTTTCAGTCGCAGAAAAAGGAGTCCACGGATTTTTATGAGCTACCAAGGATTTTATATTCGTAATTTAAGTACCACAATAAGGCATAGGCTATATAAGAATTTGATTTATTTCCGTGAAAGCTTAATTTCAAAGTTGAAACATATAAATGGTAATATTTCCATTGCTATTGGTTTTTAAAAAAATGAATAGAACAAATTGTGTTCACAACATTCTTTTCAATAAAGACATAGTTTCGATTTATGAGTTTCAATATTTTCTCTTCCATCTCCCTCCAGGCGAAAACACAAGGGGTGTTTCATAAGAAATTATTTTAACATATACGTAATCTAACGATAATAGTATGGAGAAATTTTGAATTTTTGAAATTCCCCACCTCTAAACAACCTCCACTAGCTTCGATTTCAGCCGTTAACGAGCTTGATCTTTATTTTTACATAAAATGCTTAAATATAGTGTTTAGTAATGATAAAACAACAATTGCGACCGCTATATTAGTAGCAGACAAATCTGAGATTATTTCTCTCTCTGATACTCAGGTATTGAAGGGAAAGACTATTTCTAAACCTAACTAACCTTAGAAACTAACTAAACCTAATCTAAAACTAACTTGATTGACTCAGATAGGGAAGAAGTGCCCGGTGCTTGTAAACACCTGGTTACACTGAGAGACTTCTTTCTCCATAACAGGGATATATTTTAAGGAGGGTATAAGGTAAGGGTTGAGGGTTGTTTACTTTTATTATTTCTGTTTTTTTTTAGGGTAGCTGGTATACCCCGTGAGATTGGAAAATTCCAAATCCAAGACATATATATTTTCACAGTTTTGAACGGACCTCACTTTCGTCATCTCCAGGGGATGATGATGGACATTTGAGGAAATTTCCCGTTAAACCGAGTCATGAGTGCGACCTCAATAGCTGATTTCCCTTAAGGGTAACCTGCTAAAATGGGTTCCAAGGATTGTTAAAACGAATAATTCCGATGAAATTTTAAAACCGAAATTTTCTTGATTACAATTTTATTTTGTACAAGGAAGTAAAAATGCCTCTATTTAGTACAAAAAATAAAAATAGGATTATCTATGAAATCGTTAATGCTCGTACAGTCCATAATTTGTATTAAATTATTTGCCAGACAGGGCCCCCGCTACCATATGTGCAAAGTGTGCAATGCACAAGGGCGCCATCCTTTAGGGACGCCAAAACCAAGGGCCCAAAAAAAAATTTAGTTTTTATTCTGTTTATTTCATTTTGATATTTTAGTCTACAAATAAAAATGACTTTTAAAGTTCAGTTCTTTGCTTTATTTTAAGCGCCTACCTACCGTAAAAAAAAAAAAAAGATAATTCAAAATGCCTTAAGGGGCGCCAAAATCCTTTTTTGCACACAGGCGCCAGTAGCCCTTACGGGGGCCCTGTTGCCAGAACTAGTGTGTTGAATCGGTTTTCATGCGAGACGCCTTGAATACTATAGCATTAAAATAAATCATTTCAGGGAGAGACACACTCATGTTTTCCTTGCAATTCGACTAATCTGAAAAAAATATACGGGAAAGAACAGATCTTGCGATCCATTTCAAATTGAGAAACTTTCTCAGCTGAAGTCATGATGTATATAGAAGAGACAGTAGGGATGTTTAGTTGGAGAGCAGGTGTTCTGCTCGCGGAAAGTGCTCACTTACTCTTCCTACACTCACCACTTAATCTTTCAAGCCTTTCTTTTCTTTTTTCTTCTTCTTCGGCAAGTTTAGCAGCAGTCTTGACGCCTTCTCCTGATTTCTGCGTCTTCTCCATAATCGCGCAGGCGCGGAGCACAAATGCCGGAACAGTTTCCTGCTTTTCCTGCTTCGGGATGTCCACTAAAGTCCAATACTGCGTCTCCAGACGTATGACCTCCTAAAATAATATACGTTAATTTTGTTAGAATCATTTTTCGAATCAATGTGTCTAAAAAAGAATGATAAAATTGGATTCCTAAAAGTGTACTAAAATAGTTATTAATAAATTAATTACTTCTTGATTGGACCCAAATTTTTGTTTTTTTTTATCTGTGCAGGAAAATAGGTTAATTTTATCTAACCCCCCCTCCCAAGAGGTCATTTGTCCATATCTAATAATCTGCTAATCTCTAATATATATAATCTAATTATCAGATTATTTGATATTGACAAATTATCTCTTGGGAAGGCTAAATTAAATTATAGGAGATTTTTATTAAGTAGACTCATTAGTGAGTATAAAAGTGACCGAATAGAATAATTTTATAAGCATTGTTAATGCCCAGAGGGAGCGAAACTTCTGCGATTCTAAAATAAGGAGAATAAATATTGCTGTTTGGAACCTAAAGATCCTTTCTTTTGTCCTGTAACAGTTAATTTTATGTTTCCTAAAAAAAAAAAAAAAAAAAAAAAAAAAAATATATATATATACATAAATGTTTTTTTCTGTAATCGTTGAATAATGGTAACATTACTAAACTGAAATGAGTGAAGAAAGTGAAACATTTTGCAATAGAGTGAAGAAAGTGAATTGCCTTCTTAATTAGTAATAAGTATAAATTAAAAAATAATTTGAAGTTGGAAATTAAATGCTTATAAATGTTTCTTAACATTGTAAGAATTTATTTTAACAAAATAAATTGAAATGTGAATGAATTATTGGTGGAAATAATCAATATGTTTTAAAATTTAAATATAATAATAATTACCTTCCTTGTTTATAACCTGCACTTGTTTATAACTGCACTACTTCACAATCATCACTAGTTGTTTTATAACTATGCTTATAACCTTTCACAACCATGCTTATAACCTACCAACATATCATAATCTTCACAACAACCTAATTTTGTTCATATTCTGGTTAGATCTGATCATGTGTTACACGATTACAGAAAAAAATTTAATATTACACTCGTGACGAAAGTAGAATTTACAACTCTCGTGAAATTACCACACTTGCTTCGCTCGTGTGGGTAAACATTTCACTCGAGTTGTAAAATGATCTAATTTCGTCACTTGTATAATAAATAACTATTTCTCTACCTGCATTATAATTCTCTTCCACCAGTCATAATATCGACGTAGAATATAAATATTTTATTGTGAAAATATAACCTATTTTACTTCACTTTAACTGGCTCTTGGCGGAAGGTCAACAAAATAATAAATAATTCAAATGATTGTTTTAAAAATCATTTTTTTTTCAATACTACGCCTCATCGGGAGAAATTCTACTAGAAAAATGCAACTAAACTAACGGCTACATCTTTCTATAGGACTATCCACTAGCCGTGCAAGTCGAAGAATGGCTTAAAAAACCTGGTGTCAGCTGATCGATCAATTAAAAAATTCTCGTTTACTATTTAGACTACACTTCATTAGGAATAATCGATATTTTTTTTATTTTGTGACATATCGATATAAATAAGCTGACTTGATTCGCCATGCTTTTCAAGCCATTCTCTGGACTGTCATTTCTAGTAGAAGGTCCTATAGAAAGATGTTGCCGTTATTTTAGTAGCCTTTTTCTACAAACACCTAGTCAAACTCCATAATATTCAAATATGGACGTAGAACATGTGAAACGGAATATTCTATTAACGATATTCAAAGAGGAAATGGACCGTAGTCAAGTTTTGTATATGAACGAAGTGAAGTGTTGGTTTGTGTACCAGGAAATGCTTAAATAGACTGGGAACAGCAAGGAATCCTTCACATTCGCCAATCAATAACTGGTGTTACAATGTTAATTTTAACACTGTTGTTTATTATAGTCCAATTCACGGCCCAACGACTTTTCTAAGTAAGAACTATGAATTTTGGTGTCGGTCATTAAATGAGCTCCATGGTGTTGCAAATAAACACTTACATTCTACTATACACAGACATTCAACATGAAAAACCACGATGGACATATAGAACAAATACGCCATAATATAACACAATTTAAAAACAGACTGACTTTCATTCACTTCAAATGGGTCAAGGCTCATGCAGGAATTATGGGCAATGAAATAGTTGATATCCACGCCAAAAGTGCTTCTAAAAGTAAGGAAGAGGTAATTTACAATAAAATTACTCTAACTGTGTTAAAATCTTTGCTAAGAGAAAAAAGTATTAATTTGTGGCAGCAGAGATGGAATCAAACAGATAAAGGATTACATCTAAAATAATATATCCCTGTTTAAAAAACCAATATCTCACTATCCCTAGATACATTTTATCTCACACAAATACTAACTGGACACGGAAATACAAATTCTTACTTATACAGATTCGTACTTACTGACTCAAATACTTGTAAATGCGACAGTTACACTGAACAGACATTCACCCACCTGATTTATGAATGTAGACTGACTCAAGACATACGAAGACAGTTAAACATTCATATTCCCGAATGGCCTATCAGTCCCGATATTTTATTCACAAAACACATAAATTTATTAAAAGCAATAACCTTTGATATCCTTAAGCTGAGAGAGGAAAAGATAATATAAAATTAATATTATGTAATTTTATTGGTTATTTAATAGTATTTCTAAATTGTTCTATTTAATATTTTTTGTTTTGTTTTGCCAAGTTTAATTTTTATAATCATATTTACATTTTTATATGTATATATATATATATATTATTATATAAATAATTTTTAAAAATTTTGACAAAATGCTCATATAATCCAAATATGCATGGGATGTGCAGAAAAATGAAATCCCTCCACATAGGGTTACTATGTAGAGGAAATACGTAAATGAACTCCACAACGAGATAATATTCTCTTTTTGCATATGATATTTATTTGACATAACATTTCAGTTGGGGACAAAACTCAGATACTTATTCCATTAGTTTATTTTATGTATAATAGAGAATAGTCGACTTTTTATTCATTAAAATTAATTTGTCTGTACGTTCTCAATAATAAATAAATTCTCAATACTTACTTTGATCATAGCTTTGAGAAGATTGTATCTCTGGAAGATGTTTCGAACACTTTTGCTCTCAGTGTACTTGGCCATGAGGCCTACAAGGGCTTTCTTAGCAGTGTCATATGACTCATCAAGCCGTATTCTTACTGCTCGGAGTCTCTCGTTGGTTTCAATCACTTCCTCCTTCGATAGACCACCTGCAAATCGAGAAAGTATAGATTTTATGTAAGTAAATATAAAAGGTAAAAATTAAGTTAGATTTATGGATTAATTTGCAGTGAATTAAAATGGGCTTCAGGTTGGGCTTTATTTACGTGGCACTTTGTCATCATCTTATTATTTATGACCCGGAAAAAGGATGGATCCGGATGTACACATGTTTCGGCTATGGTGTAGGCTAATGTACCTATGTTGAGCAGACAGGCCGTACTCTATAATCAAAGTGTGAAAACAAAACCCATGCTGATTCCCAAGTCCTTTAACACGAATCACCACACTAAGGATGGGATTCAGATCGCCCCAAGAAAATCTTAAACAAAGAGTTAAATTAAAAAAAAAACAAAACATTTTTCCTGATTGGGTCACCAATTGAACAGGAGTACCACGAGGATCTGTATTAGGGCCACTACTGTTCCCAAACTACATCAATGACATAACATCCTGTGTCCTACATGGTAATATGCACTTATGCGCTGACGATGTTGGAAGAAATTTTAAAAAGAATAAACGAAGACTTAAAGAGGATCATTGAGTTGTGTGCTAATACTGCCTTAACTCTGAACACAAAAAAAAAACGAAGTGACTCCAGCTTGGCACCCCAATATTATTAAAAAAAATGTAAAGAACCCCGACTTTCAATAAAATTAAATTGCAAATTATTCCAATGAGTTAAAAAATTAGTGTCCTTCGTGTAACATTTATTAGTAACCTTACATTTTATGACCAAGTAACTCATGTAGCTAATAAAATTTGAAGATCCTTACACCCTCTAATAAAATATAAAAGCTTTTTCCCTTTGAAGTTAAGTTACAACTTGCCTCCAACCTAGTTTTGCCACTAATGTGGTACTTTGATTCGGTGTGCATAGACATCACATCTATAGACAACTTTAAAATACAAAGAGAATATGATTCAGCTGTCAGGTACATCTTAAATGCAAAGAGAGATGAGCACATTGCTTCGTACATTAAAGCTCTTGGATGGCTCACTTCTAAGGTGTATAGGCACCTTGATATATTGTGCCTTGCAAAGAAGATTCTGGATCTTGGAGTGCCTAGAAAATTTAATGAAGGTTTTATTCCTGTGCATAATGAAAGACAGGTAAATAATTTCCAACTGGTAGCCTGCAAAACCAATATATATCGCTAGCCTTCCTCTGCTGTTGCTGCAAGAGAGTTAAACGCTTTACCTAAAGAAATAAATGCATCAATATCATTCCGAAGGGCGTGCATTAATTATTTTCTAACGACCTAATTGGGGATATGACAAAGTCATATTTATATTATTTTTAATTTGATATATGTTTAGCAATAAATAATTTGTGTACCATTTCTATATAGTCTTCAGTGTTAATTTGTAAATATTATAGTAATAAGCATATATTTCTATTGTCTATAAGAGAGTACCACTGGTCCTATGACAATAAAGCCTATTATCTATGTACCTCCCTCTCATAAGGGAGGTTTAAAAGAAAATAATTTTGAAAAAACCTCCTGGGATTACCTGCATATTTATGCATAGAATAATATACCCTGATATGTCTTTGTTCTGTAAATCTTGGGACAATAGTTGATTTCTTCGATCAAAAAGCATTTCCTTTAAGTTTATCTTTATTAGTAATGGGTCCTGATTCAACCATAGATCTTAGAAATTGAAAGTAATAAATAACTGTTTCATTTGAGTTACCCAGTTTAATTTAACATTATTAGACTGAAATTGGTCCAAAACGACGTGTCGGTTATAACATTGTTGGCAAAATCTAGTACTGTTCATGGACAGGATACTTGTTTTGGTTATATGTAATAAAATAATGCCCCTGCTTCAAGTCTAATCATATAATTATATAGACTGTGAATGGAGTTATAATCATGATATGAATTTTTAAAAACACTTACAAGCAGTAAAATAAAATTATGAATGGTATTAGTGTCTTTATTAGTAATATTGTTAATTATATTGACTTTCACTTAGACTCACTGAATATTTAAATCATTGTTTTATTATATTATGTTTAACTAAGTAGATGGACGTTTGAGTCTTGAAATATACTTACAATAAATCATAGTGAAGGGGATACTATTTTTGTTTTTAACCAAACGTTATTTGATGTCAAAAAAATTGTAATGATATATAGCCATAACATTAATAATATTATTTTTTACTCAATAAATTTGGCTTTATTACGTATTGTATTATTATAAGTATACTCACTTGCTGTCCCTTCGTCTTTAACATCTTGAACTATCCTCCTCACACTTTGTGTGAATTTCCCAACGAGATTCGTGCTTGTAGCTGTAAAAACAAAAAAAAAAACATCAGTTTTCCAAGAAGGTATCAGGAGAATTTGTAATCTAGTATACATGGTAAAAAGTTATTATCCTCACATTGTGTTTACAAATAAATAATAATAATAATTTACACAAATGTTTATTTCAGAAACGGCACGTTTTTTTGATAAATGCTGCAACATGAAAGTTGTAGCCAACAAAATTATCTTTGAAACGTCTTAATGGATCCTGAAATAAAAAAATAAAATAAAATGAATCATGGGCCCATTTTTTTTTATAAAACATTAAATAGTCTTCAACCACTTCCTGAAAAGAAACAAAAAAAATGGTTTCTGTATTTTACATGAAACTATGTAGGTGAAAAAATGTATTCCTTTTAAAAATAATTTCTGTGTAATTAGTTTAAAATAAATTAATTCTAACGTTTTATGTTATACTGATGTTTTTTTTAAATAAACATTTTTTGAATTCATTCAAGAATACTTTTGCGTTATTTCGTTTTAAGTACTTTTATTATTTTAGAATCCATTCGTTTTCCCGTAGACTTGTTTCATAGAAAATTTTGTTGCCTAAAACTTTTATGTCTCAACATTTTTCAATAAAACGTGACGTTTCTGAAATAAAAAATTGTGCATTTTATGGCTAAAGGATGAGTTAAATAGAAAAATTCACCAATATAAACTCGTTTTAGAATTCGATTTTTTACAAGAATCTGTCATAAAAAGTATGACATTCCTTTAGAAATTCCAAAGTTATGGTCGCTGTTGAAGTTTTGGAGAAAGTTCTGGAGTTAAATATGGTCTGAAGAGATTCTTCAGGGGTCACAGTTATTGCACACCAAGTCTTAGCCTTTTATTAAGACAATTGACTATTTTAAGGGGGAGTGACACGGGAACTTATTTTTAGTGGCATAAATGATTCTGTGTTCCTGGTTGCACAAAGGATTACTTTGAATGTCCAGGGCCTATGTTATGATCTTAAACCATTTCCTATATTCTGGAAAGCAGATATCACATTAGTGCCACTTATTTGCATTTATCTCAAAAAATAAAAGTTCAATGAGTACAATATTTGGTAATAATGATACAAAATAATATACTACATAATTTAACAGATTATTGTTAATATGACATACTTGATCTTTCTTTATACTTAAAACGATTATATGTCGAGTTTGTTAACTTTATATAGAATGGGCCACATTTTCGTCATCTACTACGTAGGATCGATGGAAATTTGAAGAAATTTTCGAAAATCGCGTCAAGAGTACATCCTCAATAACTGATTTCCCTTAAGGGAAGGAAGCATCTGCATAGCTTCGAATAATAATTCATTTAAAAAAAAAAGTCAAAGCAGATTGGAAAGGATTATTGCTTTTTTCAATTGAATTTGAACAAGTGTCAAAACAAGAACTCATATCAACATTGGAGGGAATTAATAAGCTTTCAGAATCACTCGTTCCCCTTAACTGAATTTTCAGGCTCTTTGATGTAGCTTCAAAGGTGGAGCTGCGAAAACCAGTTCTGCCATAGCCCTTTTCTATCGCATAAACCTTCTCCAATATCTCGTTTACTAGTGAAAACAAACCGAGCAAAATTACTGTCAATGTTCAAACACCGCATAATTAATCAGCCAAAGGAGGCGCGCTGCTTAAACTAAAGCACGTGAGATTATGTAATACAAATCGTAAATGTATATATTACAAAGACCAAGCGATACACAAAATGTATTCCGTTACTGGAATGACAGGCATGACGACAGAAAGCTCTGATATTCGTTCAATTCTGTATTTCTTCCGTATTAAAGGTCCGATTTAAACAGTACCGTAAAACTCCCCAACTTTGTGACAGGCTCCCAACTTTGTGACACTCAAGATTTTGGGCATACAGAGCACTCTAGCGGCTCTGGGGATTAATCTTAAGATCCGAAATGAATCCGAGAGGTTGCGGCACCTGTTTGTAAGGAGGGGAAAGGATTTTGGTTAAAATTGCTAAATTTGGTAAAAGGTAAGACTTTTATTTCCATTATTTATTAAATTGAGTGTGTAGAATCTAAAAAAGGCACTACAACAATGTGACAGATCCTGTTTGGGTGAGTTTTCTATGTAAAAAAGGGGTGTCACATTGTTGGGCAACTCCGGTCCTAACAATGTGACACAAAAAAAAGTTCCCCTCCTTTCCTATAAGGAGTAGAGGTAGTTAAAAGATGGCGTTCGAAAGTTGAGAAGTGTAACTATGTTGAGTAAAACCCCCAAAATTATATGTTAAACATTAAGGGAGTTATATTTAAAAAAAAAAAAAAAAAAAAATGTCAAGTTAGGGAGTTTTACGGTATGTGATTATTAAGTTGGGCAAAATTCATGTCGTGATTAATCGATATTTATCATCTTATTTGTATAGTTTAATTCAAAGTGTGAAAACAAAACCCATGCTAATTCCCAAATTCATTAACACGAATCACCACACTAGGCATGGGATTCAGATCGCCCCAAGAAAATCTTAAACAAAGAGTTAGATTAAAAAAAAACAAAACATTTTTCCTGATTGGACCACCAATTGAACAGGAGTACCGCAAGGATCTGTATTAGGGCCACTACTGTTCCCAAACTACATCAATGACATAACATCCTGTGTCCTACATGGTAATATGCACTTATGCGCTGACGATGTTGGAAGAAATTTTAAAAAGAATAAACGAAGACTTAAAGAGGATCATTGAGTTGTGTGCTAATACTGCCTTAACTCTGAACACAAAAAAAAACGAATTGGCTCCAGCTTGGCACCCCAATATTATTAAAAAAAATGTAAAGAACCCCGACTTTCAATAAAATTAAATTGCAAATTATTCCAATGAGTTAAAAAAATTAGTGTCCTTCGTGTAACATTTATTAGTAACCTTACATTTTATGACCAAGTAACTCATGTAGCTAATAAAATTTGAAGATCCTTACACCCTCTAGTAAAATATAAAAACTTTTTCCCTTTGAAGTTAACTAACAACTTGTTTCCAACATAGTTTTGCCACTAATGTGGTACTGTGATTCGGTGTACATAGACATTACATCTACAGACGACTTTAAAATACAAAGAGCATATAATTCAGCTGTCAGGTACATTATGAATACAAAGAGAGATGAGCATATTACTTCGTACATTCAAGTTCTTGTATGGCTCGCTTATAAGGTGTATAGGCACTTTAATATATTGTGCCTTGCAAAGAAGATTCTGGATCTTGGAGACTTGGTAATATTCACTTATACGTTGACGACGTTGGAAGAAATTTTAAGGAGAAAAACGAAGACTTAAAGAGGATCACTGAGCGTTGTGCTAATACTGCGATTGCTCTGAACACAAAAACACAAATAGCTTTCTAAGACAATATGAATAAAATAAATAAAGAGAAATGAAGATATATAGTTATTTCTGTAATCATCCAACTATCTCGACCAGAGGATTGGCCCTTTTCTTTTTATTCACATTATGATTAGTTCTCCAAAGGGTCCTTTTATTGAGGCCACTTTAATTAACTCAAATAGCTTAAAGTTAAAATGAACCGTCCTTTTAGAAATGATTAAGCTGAAAGCTTCGCCAAAAGGCAGTTAATGCAATAATAAGGAGCTTTAAGGACTGCCTCATGCAATGGATATTGGTTATTAGATTTTATTAGCCCTATTTTATACAGTCTAATGATACAATTTATATTCCGGGTAAGATTCGAGGGAGAGAGAGGTGGAGAGGCAGCCAAGGGCTACTCGATAAGAATCAATCGTCTAAGGGAAGTGGGGGGGAGGGGGGAGTATTTTATCAAGCCCCAGTCTTGCGATTATTTATAATAGCTCAAAAGGTCAGTTACTCATCATTTTACGATTATGAACTGGAAATGGATATTTCCCCATTTTTATTTCATCCAAAAAAATACCAAAAACACAGATAATCTAATCTCTATTCTCTGTTTCTCCCGCAATGAGAAGCTTATGATTACATAAGAGCAGTTAGTTCATTCCTAAACATTCCAAAAGCATGGGCTAGGCAGTGCTGCTCATGTTCATAAAACTGTAGTCTTTGCCCCAAAAGCCATGAAGAGCATTGATTGGAAAGTCAAAATTGAGAGTGGTGTTTTCGTAATATTTCAACACCAAAGTACGCTACTTCTTTATTTAAGTAACTCCTCAATTGTCTCGTAATGCTGAGTAGACACCGAAGATCCAGTCAGCCATAATCCCGTCGGCAATGGCCATTTAACCCTAATCTACATGTTCAGTAGGTTCAAAGAATGACGAAGAAGTGGGCGTACGAATGACTCAATAGCGAACCTATAATGTGGTATTGCCCCAACAGACACACAAGACTGATTTTAAACTCCTGTCGATCCCTATGCCATTTGAATAACATGAAATTAAAATTGTTTCGATGAGAAACCATTGTGTTGGTTATGGATTCAGCTGTGAGCCACATTTCGTAATTCTAATGATTTTTCAAAATAACTAATCTATGTAGTTTTTCTTTTTCATCTGACATTCTCTTGTCATTGACCAGTCAACGGTGTTCACACACAACACTGTCGACGGCTACAAAATAAACATAATGGTTCCATGACAAACTGCTAAAGGACGATAAGACTCCAAACAAACGTCATAGAGCACATGTCAAACAAGTAGCCGACCATGGGAGAGCAAACTTGCAGAATATATAGCTCATACATTGAGCTGCTCAAGTGAAAAGCACCAACTGGCAGACTGTTATCCAAACATTGACAGACCATGTTCAGTGCCATCACTCTGGTTAATTAAGTTGTAGCTAGGAGTATCAGGACAGAGTGCATTTGTAGTCAATCATGCATGATCTTAATCAGATAGATGGCTCCATTATGGAATGATTGAAAGAACTTGCCATTATAAATAATAAAACAGTTAAAGTTATGTTTATAAACGTCAGCCGTATATTTATATAAAATCAAGGAGGTATGTCCAGAGGTTTCTGAAGAATGAAAAGTTTTTTTTTTTTGGGGGGGGGTTAGAGATGGAGAAGGTGCTCCTAAATTATATGCTAACGAAAAGGAATTTCTAAAGGTAATAAATAAAGTTTTCGATGTAAGATCTATCAATCGGATTTTGGTTTTACAATGGAATGGATTTGTTCCCAATAGTAGGAAGTATGCCTGCAGTGATAACTTCAAATATAAACCTAATTGTAGTCATATCTGTCGATGCATACCGTCGCCACTGGCTGTTGGTCGAGTACAGTTGGCATTGTGCTATCGATGCAAACACCTACAGTATCATTCATACTGGCGGTTCCAACCCTTTACTTGATAAAACTAATTGAAAAAAAAAAAAAAAACCAAAAACAAAACTTGGATTTCTCCAAAAGTAATGTGAAAATTCAATATTGTGTTAAACTAGGTTTCACTTCGTTGACTATTTCCAGGATGTATTTTCACGAAGGTTACTTACCACTAGCCGGATTACGTTTGACAGCTGGTGCTGTTCCACAAGTGGTTCTGCAAGCTCTTCTGCCCCTCCATGTTCCACCTTCAGCAAATTTCCTAGGTAGGTTGCCTAACACCATAACACCATCCTCAGTATAGCCTAAACTAAACAATGTGCCCTTTTTATTAGCACACATTATATGAGGTTTGATAAACTAGTTAAGTTTTGTTCTGATCAGTGATTTGTCACACTCTCACATCTCCAGGCAACTTTCTTTGGATGTATCTCTTCCAGATCAAATGGATCAACCTTGATTTTCCTTGTGAGAATATGCGGTCTGCTAATAGTTTTGTGTATTTGTATTTTTGAATTTCTTGGAGAGGCTCTGAAAGAAAGGAGAGTTGGCAGTGCATAGGAGCATCTGATCCTTCCAGCAATTCCTGCTGTATTCAAAGCAATGCTCTTCGTTAGCAATGCTCCTCTCTTGATTCTATCCCTCCCAGTATGTGAACATGCAAAACTTATAAAATGGAAAGTCAGCCAAAAATACTACCTCTTATTTCCGGGGTGCGGTTAAAGGTTCTACACGTAAGTCTTCGACTCATGTCGTAACTTTAGCAGGGCTGTATTCTATGCTCCGCCATTTCTCCCCGTGACAAAAGCATCCTATTTTTCAGTTGCCCATTCCCGGGGCAAAGTTAAACATAATGGTTCTCCTTGTCTTATGTCAGTGTTTACTTCGAACACTAAGAGACCTTCACTCATAGCTCCCTCCCGGTGTAACATAATAAAGGTTCCATTCTTTTAACCTGTACCAACCACGAGTCCCAGCCTTGGTTAACAGCACAGGAGTATGTTCAGCTATACAAATCTATTTTGCCGTTCATTATAAATCTCATTTTGTTATCCGCAAACAACTTCTTTCGAATTGAAATGTTTCACAGGGGTAGTAAGACTAGTTTTGGTTTTCTCTAGATTATGGAAAAGCCCTTTCAGTAAGAACATTTGAATGTGTTACGTTCAAGTTTAGTTAGTTACTTTTGGCATCATAACTATTAAAAATAATGACTATGTTTTTTTACTTGAAAAATGTTGATAATTTCAGTCCATGCCTCATTTAAATGAACGTTCTGAAGCTGATAAATGTATCATAATCTAATAAGCAGAGAAGGGGGAAAATAAAACAATATAGGTAGCTGTGGCATTGGGGTAAATCCACAACGGACGTGGGCAGCTTCTACAAGTTGCCTCTATTTCACTGGGGTTATTTCAGCAGTCGGCCTCCCCTTCTTCAATTCTAAAACTAGACAAACACCCTCATCCCCTTTCCGTTCCATCCCTTGCTCAGGAATTTCATTTATTCCCTTTCATTGATATCTATCCCGTTCTCTCTCTCTCACCTCTTTTTGTCTCCGGCCTCTCTCTTTTTAACCCGATGAACAACAGTTTCATGGCTCAATTAAAGCCAATGAATTCAAAATGAGAGCTTTGTTCGTATTGACCATTCAGTCAGCGTCATTCTAATCAATCCCGAACACTTCCCGTATTTAACCGCCAAGTCGACCTTCAATGGTTTAGAATAATCTGATAATAAAATGTACTCCATATGGAGTTGGATTTGAAATGAACAGAAGATTCGTTAGGTGCAATTAACGGTGCTATTATAGTGACTGAAAAAAAAAAAAATCTATATTTACTACACAATTCATGGCCAGAGAAAATATCTAGCTAGAGTAAAACTTCTCTTTAAATAATCATTTTTCAAAAAATTACAGGCCAATATTCGTCTTACCAGTGTTTTCGAAAATATTGTCCTTAATAGACTAATGGAACATTACAATAACAAACGTCCTAGTTCTCAATCAAATTGTTTTTTTCGTGATTTGCCTTTCGCTTTGGCAACATATGACTTTTGGAAGATATAATTTTATTTTTTTGGATAGAAATCTGAGTGTAATAGATTTATTTATTTATTTATTACGTAGAGCTCCGCAACTATGGCGACTTTGCTCTTCTTAGACGTGGGGGAAAACAAAACAAAAACAAAAAACAACAACAAACAACATAAACAAAATAACAGAAAATTGAACACGAAATAATATATAGAACAAAACTAAGGGAACGCAACACAAAACAAAAGAAGAAACACGAACATAACATAGAAATAAAAACAGTTGGTAAATAAATAAGTGAAAAGAAAACTTGATAACTTTGAAACAAAAACTAAATAGGTCTCTCTCTCTCTCTCTCACACACACACAAACATTTAAGCACGCACACACATTAAAAATTTTAAAATATGTAATTAAATATTCTCAAACTGCCCTATTGTTTTTAAATATGTCAGAATTGTGTTAATATGTGGGCTACCCTCAGTCAGTAGTTCGTTCAAGTTATGTGGTATGTTTAAGTAAGCTCGTAATCTGCATTCTGTTAGTAGGTGTTTTATAGTTAGTCCAGTGTTGCAATGAGTACAAGTAGGCTTGTCTTTTTTGTTCATTATGTAAGAATGTGTCAGGTATGTATGTCCAATACGTAATCTTGTGAGCACGACTTGGTCTCTTCTTGAATCTACGTACTGTCTCTTTGACCATCCAGTAACATTGCGTTTTATTTCCAATAGTTTGTTGTCAGTACGTAACCAGTGTATTTGCCAGTCTTGGAGTATTTTTGTTTGTACAATTGTTGAGGTCTGTTGGTGTTAGTGTAGTTATGTCGGTAGTAGTCATTTTTGTTGCTAGTTTTGCATGTTTGTCGATATCAGTCATTTGTTTAATGTCCTTGTGACCGGGTAACCACAATATTTTAAAATTGCAAGTGTTTAGTGCGTGAATTAGTTCTAGTATTTTTGTAATTAGTGGGTGATTGGAGTAGATGTTTCCCATGGAAAGTAAAGAACTTAAAGAGTCTGTGCATAAAATTACTTGGTGTGATCTGTTTTCTAATTTTGAAAGTGCTAGTATAATGGCCTGTAGTTCTGCAGTATAAGTACTTGATTCGTCGTGTAGTTTAACTTTGTAAGTTTTGTTTTTGATAGTGGCGGCTGAACCCGTCCCGTGTTCTGTCTTAGATCCGTCCGTGAAAATGAATAAACTGTTAGGGTTTTGTGAAATTACAGCCTTGAAAGATGTCTGATAAAATTTTGAAGAAAGAGGGTTTGATTTTTGATATTGTGTTAGTTTTAAATCAATTTGATAGTTCTTTACTCTCCAAGGGGGGAGTGTAAGAGTAGTGTTATGGTACATTGGTGTTTGATAAAATTGATGAATGTTGTTATTTTGAAGGAGGCGGATTAAAAGCGGTTTATGTTTGGGGCAGGTTTGAGAATATTTATTTAAAAACATGTTATTTAAAAATGTATTTACACATGGTTTGTTTAATGCCTTTGACTGGGATAAAAATTTAAAACTCAGCATTTGCCGTCTATACTCCAGGGGGGGTTCTTCAGCTTCAACACATAAGCTGTCAGTGGGACTTGATCTGAAAGCCCCTGTAGCGATTCTAAGTCCTGTGTAGTGAATCGTGTCAAGGAGTTTTAGTGTACTGCAGCTGGCAGAAGAATAAGCAATACAGCCGTAATCCAGCAATGACCTGGTATAGGCACGATAGAGTGTAAGCATTAAAAATCTGTCAGCTCCCCACTGCGTATTGCTAAGTATCCTTAGCAAATTCAAGGATTTCTTGCATTTGTTAAGGATATTTTTTAAATGGGGTAACCATGTTAATTTTTTGTCTAGTGTGAGTCCTAAAAATTGTAAAATATTTGTGTATTTTATGTTAGTGTTATGGATATATAAATGTGGTGGAGTGATTGTTCTTTTTTTGGTGAAGATAATGCATTTTGTTTTCTCCTCTGAAAATTTGAAACCAGTATTTAAGCACCACTGCTCTAACGAATTAATAGATAACTGTATATGGTTTTGTGCATTATCAATATTATAGAATGTGTGGTAAATTAGCAAATCATCAGCATACAGGCAGTAAGATACTTCTTTGGGTATACATGCAATGACTGAGTTTACAGCTATATTGAACAAAGTTGTACTCAGTACACCTCCTTGAGGCACTCCATTCTCCTGAGAGAATATCCCAGATAAAGCAGTACCAATCCTCACCCTGAAAGTTCGCTGAGAAAGGTAATTTTTAAGAAATAAAATAACTTTTCCTTGAACTCCCCATTTAATCAGTTGTGGTATTATTAGTCTCCACCATACTCTGTCATATGCCTTCTCGAGATCAAAGGATACAGCTATGACACTTTTTTTCATCAAAAAAGCATTTAAAATGTCACTTTCAATTCTTGCTATGTGATGCATAGTAGAATGAGCTGGCCTAAAACCACATTGATAGGGAGCTAGGAGGTTATGCGTTTCAAGGAACCATAATAACCTTTTATTCAAAATTTTCTCAACGATCTTGCAGGTGCAGCTGGTCAAAGAGATCGGGCGATAGCTAGAAGCTTGTTTTTTATCTTTGCCAGGCTTTAATATTGGAATGACAATGGCTTCATTCCATGAATGAGGATAGGTACCACTTTCATACATCTTGTTAAGAAGGTCAAGAAAGACAGTAAGGCCAATTTCAGGTAGATTTTGAAGCATGTCATAAGTGATATTGTCTAGTCCTGGTGATGTCTTGCGTGTATTGCTTAAAGAATGTTTAAGTTCTTCTAAAGTAAATGGGTCATTTAATGGATGTTCGTGATTGTCAATTACTTGTATGTTTGTCTGTTCAGTGCGGGTTTTGTGTTCAAGGAAGGATGAAGTGTAGTTTTGGTTACTGGATATGTTACTGAAGTGAATTCCGAAAATGTTAGATATCGTTAGTTGGTCGGTAATAATTTCGTTATTGTGTTGTAGTCCTGTCACTGGAGGTCGATATTTAGTGAACAAACGATGGCTTTTGACTTAGGTAGGTCAAATGCTAAGAGTTTTTTTGATCTTACCGGCCTTAATTAATAGAGTAATGACAACTATACAATTGAGGGTCCAATTCATTACTCATTGAAAAAGTTCAACGTTTAGTAGAAAAATAACTTTGATTTTTATTACATCACATCAGTTTGACAACGGCCTGAGAGAGTGTCCGGTAAATTAATACTGAACATGTTAGCTACCAGCAATAACCATAAATATATCTTGTCAATAGATGTATTCATAAATACATTAGAGGTAAACGCTGTGGACTTATATTTATCTTTTGTAGCAATTCTACACGTGTCAAAAATTGAAATATACCTAATTATCACATTAGCATTATTACTATTTAGACCTCCAGGCCCCCACTACGTTTGTGATAAAAACCAAGAGGAATTAGAAGAAAGGGCGAGAAGTAAATCGGGGTGGGAGAATAAACTCTAGAACAGGGGTAACTAATGTAAGTTTTCTGGTTGGACAACACGTTCAAAGAATTTGATGGCGTGCCTTATTTTTATGCAGGGGTGCAACTCAACCTAAGAAAAGTTTCCCCGTCTCTCTTTTCGAACTCACATAAAGTTTACTACGGACAGTTTTGCCCTTTCTTACAAAAGAGCTGGCCTAAATGATTCATGGATTTCGTTCAACTATCTATATTTTCTACCGGAGTGAGCATCACATTGCATAGAATCATTAATGAATTTAGGCAATAAGAATGTAAATGTAGACTTTTTTGTTTGTTTTCTTAAGGTTTTAGGCTATCATCGCCCAGTAATGCGAAGATTTTTGCTATCTGTGTAATCGGGAAAAAGTTCATATTTATAATTATTTTTATTTTATATAAGCTATTAGTGTTGATCAAGCTGATATTAATTTTCTATTATTTATATGTTAGCAATGTATATTGTAAATTTTTAACTACTAACTAGACTTGCTTAGCTTAATTATCTATGTAAATTTACTTATTGTTTCCTATTCAAGTATCATTTTCTTCGTAAAAGGGAGGGGATGCTTCATCTTTGAAGCAATAATTTTTCTCTCTATGTATTTATCTATCTTCACTCTTTCTCGCCCTCTCTCCCATGCTCACTCGCTCACACTCTGTTACCTCTTTACTATGGCCCCAATTTGTATAAAATAGTTACCAAACTCGATATATAAACGTCAGAATAAGGAGTTCGGTCAAAAATCGAGTTCGTTAACGGCTGAATTCGGTCTAGGGGGGGGATTTAGAGGAACGGTAATTCGCAATTTTGAAATATCTCTGTTATTATTAGTCGGGTCCAAAACTTGAATATAATCAAACTTATTGTAAAAAGTCCGTCACGCAGGGGCTGCGTAAACTAAGGAGATTTCCCACGTGAAGTTATACAATAGAGAAATCTCCATACGAGAGTCGAACAGTTACGGCCAAGGGCCGAACTAGCTTTTGGCGGGAAATTCAAAAATCCGTTATCGGCCCAAATTTAATAAAAATGCAAATATCTCAATTAATACTCAAGATAGATAATAAATGTATATAACAACATTTATAGTAAATTTAATTTGCAATAAGATTGATTTTGTACAATTTTTCGATTCGACGTATAGTAAAGGAGATATTTTGAATTTTCGAAAATCCTCCTCTCTAAACCCCCCCTCCCACTGGTCCGATTTCAGCTGTTAACGAACTTGATCTTTGTTTTTCCATAAAACGACTAAATATCGAGTTTGGTAACGATCAAACAAAAATTGCGACCGCTAGAGCGGTAACAGACAAATATATATATATATATATATATATATATATATACAGTTTTGAACAGACCTCATTTTCGTCATCTACTAGGTAGGATCGATGCACATTTGAAGAAAAATTTCGAAAATTCCGTCATGAGTACAACCTCAATAGCTGATTTCCCAGCCTGGGAAATCTGCTAAAATTAAATGCCTTAATTATTTTTATATACATATTTTATTAGTCTTTAATATTAACAGTGATATTATTTTTTTTAATTTTTCAGCAGTAAACCCCGACTCCTGATCATGTAATATTAACACTAAGCTATTATATAATAAACCACTTTAATCTTGGATTAAATACCAATTACTTTTTTCAAGGAACCTTGAAATTATGAGAGATATGTGCAAATTTATTGTGTGATAACGTATTTTCCGATCTCTTCAGTAACTTGATTCTCTCTGCCAGGCACTTGACTTTTCCCCAACTAGGAGAATGACAAGAGCCCCAAATATGATTCGATCTTGGCATCAAGGCAAACTTACAGCCAGATCCTCCCTATTAGTTTCTCTAATTAGTTTTGCCACCTGAAACTCCAGCTAAGCTCGATATCCGCCATGCTCCGAACTATTCTAACCGAAATTACCGTAGGCCCTTAGCCTGGCTAATCCCGTTAATAGGTTGTGGAATGTGATTAAAATTGTCCTTCAAGAATCTAAATGGTTGCATTAAAAATAAAAATGCCCGTCTCTTGAAGTGCTGCATAAATTAAGCATACTTCCAACCTGCTGTGTTGTCATACCACAGTTTATCTCTATTTCTCCCTATGCAAGAATCTAAATATAAAAGAACTTAAAATTTAAGGTTAGCCTTAATCTCACATGGTAAACCGAGAGTGGTTTCATTCCCGCCTGGGAAATAGAAATTTATTTAGTGACGAACTCATTAAACAATATCCTTAGTTCAACCCTGGCTAGAAAAAAGTAGTAACTTGTATATAACCCGTCTCAATTAGCCATACCAGCAAAAAAAAATGTGAACGTTAATAAATTATAATAATAAATTTAGTCTGTCACCAGATGTTTATTGAAAGAGTTGTTTTAAGTGGAAGTGGGAGTTAAAGGAAGACTAGAAATAATTCTAATTAACTAAAAAATACAAATAACTCGGTTAATATTTGAGAGATGACTCGCAGGGTGGGAAGAGGGCTTCCCTCTATACTATAATATTCGAATTACAGATACCATATATATCAAAAAATTGTAGAGTACTATATTTATAATAAGATTTGAGGAATAACATTTTCTCATCCAAATCATAAAAATGGATATTGGAGAACTTTTCATGTTACCTCGTTTCCAAGCAGCCACTATACCTTGCCCACTAAAGAAAATAAGTCTTATTTAGGCTTGAAATATGATTGTTGTCCTATAGATAATGTGATTGTTGTCATTGGCTAATACTAATTCCATGAGTAGGAATAAATGAAAAACTTACAAAAAGATTCGTTTTACAGTATTTTTCGATCTGATTCACATAAACGGAGAGCCTCTGGCTGAAGTAACTAATTTTAAAGGCAAAGCTAATTTACCTGGACACATGCTAAAACCACCCTTCGTTTGACAGACTTAAGACGTAAATAGAAAACAACCCAATACGGGCACAGATGTATAAAACCTACGTACTAATGGACAACTAACTAATTTTTGACGGGCTTAGAGACGGTGCCTTCGCATCGAAAGCACAATGCCAGCTGTATTTTATCATCAGCCAGTGACGACAGTTAGGAGCATGGGAACTGCCAACTTTCATCTAGAAGCCTGGGAAAAACATCCGTAGCATCTCTCAATACCTTTATAAACCTGCCCTACTATCAATTTATGTCTCAGTTTAGTTGTAGACCGTCTCCATGTCGGGTTTCTCTCTGTTATATTGTTAATAAAAATCTTTTTAAAAACTCATTAAGTTGTTCGCCTCTCGTAATTGGCGGTATTCACCGATAGGTATGACAACAATTTCATTTATCCTGGCGGTACCAACCCTTTATATACGTAATATATAATATGTATAAATTTGAACTTTTCACATCAGCGGACTACAGCCTTCATAGCTGATTTCCCTTAAGGAAAAATTTGCTCAATTGAAAGAAAAAAACAATGAGCTATATATACACGATTATTAATACGGTATTTTGAAGAATCCTGTAATTTTTCCTGTAGGTTTTTAATATTGAGTTTGATTCATTTACTATAAGATTTCTTATTTCACCTCTTGTAAAAACTGTTTATTTTTCTTCTTAAAACGGACTAAAGTTATTAACATTTAATCGTGTCTTCTTGAGATAAAAACTGGTCCTCCGGGCCGGATTTGAGCAGAAGAAAGCTATGGTCTACAGACACCAAGTACTCCAATTCAATGTCCTTCACTGCCATATGATGTTATTTTAACAAATGTGTTCACAATCAATTATGAACGAAGTAATACAAACATAGGCGGCCATTGGCTAACAGCTGAGTATTGTTAAGTAAATAGCGGAGGTGAGACTGCTGTCAGAATGTTCTATTTGAAAGGAGCATGGAGGAGTTGAAGTGGCCTCCAATAGTGGCCAATAGACTACCAACTCTCCAATATAATGGTGCACGGCCTATCGCTCTACTACACTCTACTCGACCTCCAATGCCTTTTATATCCATGTTCCTCTCCATGCAAGCAATACTCAAATCCTTCCACTTTATAATCCTCTCACGATTTAGTCACCACTGACCTTGTTTTAATTGAAAAAAAAAATGTTTTTAAATAATATTATTGGCAGAGGTTGAGAGCAAACGAATACTCTCGTTATCGTCGCTCTAAAATAGAGAAGATTAAAAGAAGTCCGTCACGAACGCAGTCCGATGTCCGGGGTTGCATCAACTAAGCAGATTTCCCACGTGCCTCACGTATTTGCATTTATCTAAAACGTAAAAGTTCAATGAGAAAACCAATTGCTATTTACGCATTAGATAATGTGCTTTATAGTATAAGAGCTTATTGTTAGTCTGACATAAGTAAAACTAAAAAATGCATCTACTAAAGATATCTCTGGAATACGCTGGATGGTAGAGGAACCAATTGATAAGGACCAATAAGAAGGCCAAGTCCTCTACTGTTTTTTAATATTATGCAGAGTGCACTTTCGGAGTCAACGTTCCATCCTCAGTGCCTGCTGACAAGAACAACCTTGAGTTAATTTACAATCATAGCATGGCCAAAAACAAAATAAAAAACCGTCACAAAAACAAACACAAAATAAAGAGTAAAAACAGTAGAAAATCTAATAACTAGTAAACTAATAAAAATTAAACAACGATAAGCGTATGTCAAAAACTTAAAACTATAAATAAAATTAAAAAACTAAAAAACCAACACAAATTACAGATAGGAAAACATATCAGAGTGGGTGGGAAACTCTGAAAAGCACACCAGAGGAACAGTAAGAGACATCTAAAAAATAAATAAAAAACGAAAAACACCCCATACTAATAATAGAGAGGAGATGTAGGGGGTACCTGATTAAAGCTGCGTAGTCTGGACCCCTAAAGACGTACATAACAACATTTAGAGAACATTACTTTGGCAATAGGATTTATTCTACACAAATCGTCGATCCACCGCATAACGGAGATATTTCGAATTGTCGAAATTCCCCCACCCACTGGTCAGACTTTAATATGAACTTGATCTTGATTTCTACATAAAGCATTTCTTTCACCAAGTCTGCCCATATTTTGGTCTGTCTTCCCCGTCTTCTTTTTAAGTCGTATGGAGTCCACAAAGTTATTTCCTTCGACTACCTTTCGTCTGGAGTCCTGCCCATTTCCTCTTCAATTATTACATGTAGTCCTTCATATCCGTCAGTTTTGTTTTTCCCCCTAAAGATGGAACTTCTGATATGGTATTTCCTCCTGATTTTTAGCATGCTCCTTTCCTCTGATCTTTACCATACTTCCAGTTTCCTTGATTGACTATTGTGATGGACCATGTTCTTCTACCGTTCGTCACTGTCGGAAGAACGCAAGAATCAAAAACTCTTTTCTTCCTTCCATTATACATTTTAGTGACCAATATTTACTCCAACCCAGATCTATTCTTCTCTCCAATTCTTTCATTGATTTGTTTTTGAAGGAGATCAATTGGCCTAAATAATGTATTCCTCTATATTATCCAGTTTAGTTCTTCCTACTGATATGGGAGCTATCTCCCCATTGGTCATTCTCGTTGTTTTACTGGAATTCGGTAACCTACATCCTTGCATAAATAGATAGAAACTCCTCTGAGGTTTTCACAATTAAAACCACATCGTCTGCAAAGTCGAGGCAATTAAGCAACTTATTTGAATGCTTTCTTTTTTGCAAACTAATGACCTAGAAGATCATTTCTAACTCTGAAATAAATAATATTGGAAAGTGGGTCGCCTTGTCTCACTCCTCTTTTCACGGGGAAGGGGAATGAATGCAGTGAAATCATCTGGCTTACTACAGAGCTTCATAATTAAGCGTATTTATTTTTCCTCTCGTCCTATATCTCTCATGGCTTTGTATATGATAGTATGAAAAATATTGTCGAAAGCATTCCTAATATCAACAAAGCATAGATATACTTTAACCAAATAAATTAATTAATTAATTAAATCACAAATTAATCAAATAAATCACAAAAAATATAAGATGCCAATTACAGGACTAGAACAGAACAGAACTATCATAACTGACCAACACAAAATCGCCAACATCTTAGCACACCATTTCAGTACTGTGTGTAGTTCAGAAAACTACACAACAGAATTTTTAAAACACAAAATTCACACTGAGACTATGAAACTACCCATAATACTAACTGACCAACACCCACTTAATGATCCTTTCACCTTAAACGAACTAAAACTGACATTATCATCTTTACGAAAAACTTCACCAGGACCAGACCTAATTACATACGATATGATACAAAATCTACCTAAACGAGGCTTGCTAGTTCTTCTTCATCTACTGAACGAGGTTTACATTAGCGGCACGTACCCTCACAACTGGAATGAATAGTTATACCAGTACCCAAACCTGGAAAAGATAAAAGAAAGGCCACCAGTTACCGTCCAATATCATTAACCAGCTGTCTGTGCAAAGTCGCAGAAAAAATGATAAACAAAAGGCTCCTGTGGTTTTTAGAGAGTAACAGCCTTTTATCTCCATACCAATGCGCATTTAAGCCAAATCATTCAACAATGCACCATATTGCGCGATTGGAGAGCGAAATTCTTAATGCTTTCCTTGGAAACAAATTAATGTTAGCAATATCCCTCCATCTGGAGAAAGCATATGACTGTGTCTGGAGAAGAGTCATTCTCTCCCAGTTGATCGAATGGGGTGTCCAAGGAAACATTATCAGATTTCTGGATAACTATTTGTCTGATCGAACTTTCAGAGTGAGGATAGGTGTTGCTATATCAGATCTTTTTTGTCAGGAGTATGGAGTGCCTCAGGGAGGTGTGCTGAGGACAACATTATTCAATATAGCTGTGAACTCTGTAGTAAAATATATCCCTAAAGAAGTATCTTATTGCCTTTATGCTGATGACCTAATAATATACACTACATACTCAATCACTTTCATAACACAAACATTAATGCAAGACACTCTTGATGAGCTTTATAAATGGTGTTCTGTCACTGGTTTCAAAATATCTAGTGAAAAAACTAAATATATTATTTTTACACGTAAAAGGAAATATGAACTACCTATACTTACACGGAACACGACTCTAATAAACAAGACGGACAAACTCAAATTTCTTGGACTGACATTCGATAGAAAACTGACGTGGGTATCCCATTTAAAAGAACTCCTTGATAAGTGCAAAAAGAGTTTGAACTTATTGAGGATTCTTAGCAATACAAAATGGGGAGCAGACAGATGTTTAATGCTAACATTTTACCGTTGCTATACCAGGTCTTTACTGGACTATGGATGTATAGCATTTTCATCAGCCAGCTCAAATGCCCTTAAAATGTTAGACACTATTCACTACCCAGGACTGAGAATAGCAACCGGGGCCTTCAGATCAAGCCCTGTAGAAAGCCTATGTGTAGATGCTGGAGAGCCTCCATTAAAATATAGAAGGCGTATAATCAATTTAAAATTTATTTTAAAATGTAAAGCTTTAGACACACCTTGCATCCACACATTCTTAAACTATACACCACATTTCAACAAATTCCATAAAGAAAAAATGTAAACACAAACCACTTCTTATACGCACATTAGAAAAATTCCGCAGACTCAAACATTTTACAGACTCCTATGTACAACAATACTTTACTATCACTTCCTCCTTGGAGAGTAAATAACTTATATATTGATTTAACCTTAACAAAAAATTTAATAAAAATGATCCCCCTTTCTTCAAAATTTTACATGACTGCATTTAACTCCATTACTGCAAATAACCCAAACGCACTATACACACTCACGGACGGATCCAAGACTGACTTTGGAACAGCAGCTGCTGCACTCATTGACGACCACACATATGCCAAAAGATTAAACTGCACATCAAGTATTTACTCAGCTGAACTACACGCTATACTCCTATCTCTAGAAAACCTCCAAAATGTTCAAAATCGCCAAATAATTTTATTTTCGGACTCTCTAAGTTCTTTACTCTCTTTAAAAAACATATATTCCACTCATCCTATTATAACAAACATTTTTGAACACATTCAAAATCAACAAAATCACATAACATTGTTGTGGCTACCAGGACATCAGAATATTGGACGAAGCTCTGAAGTTGACATGCTCGCAAAACTAACGACAAAAAACACCAATACTGACATTAAAAAAATAACATCGGACGACCTACAAAACTACATTAAAACTAACATACTCCAAGAATGGCAACATGACTGGTTACTAACAGACAACAAACTGAGACAAATTAAAACTACACACTAAGACATGGAGTGACAAATTTGAGGTATTTACACGGAGAGACGAAGTAGTCCTTACGAGACTACGTGTAGGTCATTCTTTCCTTACCCATGGTTACCTATTTCAAAAGAAAAGAATGCCTAACTGCAATGTGTGTAATGCTCCGCTTACAATAAAACACATACTAACAGACTGCAAAAGACGTGACCATCTAAAGATCCCTCATGACTTACACGACTTACTTACTGAAGGTAGCCCACACATTCCCATAATACTCCAACATTTACATGATATTAACATATACTCACAAATTTAGAATTGTTACATTTTAAAATCCTTTTTAATCCTTCTTAAATTAAATATTTTAAATTCCAGCTAAACCGTTTTACTGTATGTTTGTGTGTGTGTGTGTGTGTGTGTGTGTGTATGTATTTGCGCGTGTGTTTATGTGTGCGTGCGTGTGAGAATGTCCTGCATGCGTGTGTGTACGTGTGTATGCGAGAGCGAGTGTATATGCATGTTTGAATGTGTGATAAAGAAAGTGAGAGCATATGATTGTAAATATTTTAGGTGTTAGAAATCTTCATTTTATTTACATACTAATTTATATTTATTTGATTTTAGTTTAGTTTTTATCCATTGAAATTATATAATTGTTTACGTAATTTTATTAGTCTTTACAGTTTTTGTTTTTGAACTTAATGTTTTGTTTTTATTTATTTATTTTATTTGTTATTTTGTGTTTATTGTTGTTTTTCGTTGTTTGGTTATTTGACTTCGTTCTATTATTTAGTTGAGTTTTATTTAGTTGTGTTTCGTTATATTGTTGCGTTCTGTTATTTAGTCGAGTTTTGTTATTTGTTTGCGTTCTTATTTTGTATTATTTAATTTTTTCTTGTTTCTATTTTCATTTTGTATTTTGTTTATATAAATTGTTTTTGTTGTTTTTTATGAGCAATATCGCCTCGCTGCGAACGCTCCAAAATAAAATAAAATAAATAAATAGATATACTGTAAAATTGTATTCTAGCGACTTTTCTAATAATTGATTTATAGTTTGCAAACGATCGGCCACTGAAAATCCCTTCCGGAATCCTGCCTGTTGTTATGCCAATGAAGTCCATAATTTTGGTAGTTAAGCGTTCCTTGAGGGTATTAGCAAAGATTTTTGCGATTGTTGATGACAGTGATATTGGTCTGTATTTATCAATGTTATTTTTCTTTTTATGGAGTAGGATCACTTTAGATGTTTTCCATTGTTCTGGAATCTCCTCTATCTCCAAAATCAATATTAAGACCTTGGTTAATTGTTTGGCTAGGTGGATACCTCCTGCCTTTAGAGACTCGTTTCTTATGCCATCTGGAACGGGGCATTTTTTATTTTCAGATCCTTTAATACTTTTTTAACTACTAGTGCAATTACTTTTGGGATTTCCTCTTCTAGAAATTTTCCTCCATATTTGGAATGGCTGCAAAGTCCTCACAGTCATGTAGATTCCTGAATTACTCGGTGATTTCTTGGATCAGTTCTCGTCTATCTGTCATCTTCCTTCCAGATTGGTCTTCAAGGGATGTCATCCATCTTCTTCCAGTATTAAGCTGTTGTTTGATTTTTTTTTAATAGAAGTTGTTGGTTTTTAAGAGGACTTCATTGATAATTGTTTCTCTATATGTCGCTAAATACTTTTTCACCGAGGTCCTTATTTCACTATTTATTGCAGTCAGTTTAATTTCTTCTTCTTTTGATAGATATTTTTTTTATTTTACTTTTCTTCTTTCTTTGAACAGGTTAATGGTAACTTCAGACATTTTTCCTTCTTTTTTTATTAATGTTGTGCTTCTCGGGGAGAACAATTAGAGAATATTTGTAAGTCGGTTATATTAATCTTGTACGGAATAGTCTTGGTGCTCTCAAACCTCGACAAAAGAGTTTGCAAGGTCTTAAATTCTATAACTTCGTCATTGTCTATTGGAATTGTTCGGCATGCTTTGGCTTTAAACTGCCTTTCCTTTCCTATTTTGCCAAAACAGATAGTTGCTCTTACCATTCTATGGTCCAAGTTGTAGATCAGAACTGAAATTGTACCTACATCCCTGAGTTGCCTGACTTTATTTGTAAGAATGTAATCTAACTGGAAGGTTTGTTCTTTTGGTGAACGCTATGTCCACTTCCAAAAAGATCTCTTCTTGAAGAAAGAGTTGCGTTTTTGAGGAAGCAAAATTTACCAGTCGACAGCCCTATTCTGCTGTTGAAGTCCCCCATCACCAGAATGGTACATTTATATTTTCTTATACCACCCATAAACTCTTCCAAGGTGAGGAAGAATTCTTCCATCTCTTCTATAGAAGCTTCAGCAGTAAGTGCATGGGCTTGGATGAAAATCATTGTCATATTTTTATTCATATTTTCTGAAAACTGGGCAATATAAAAAGCTCTGTATATATGTAATTGGCATTACACTCAGCGACAACATATAAAAAGTTTTTATTAACGACAAGATTCACAGATCGAATGATAGTTTCTCAGGAGAAATTTTATAACAACCGGTAGGAAAATTCTGTGTGAGAAAAACACGAACGTGACAAAATGACCTTTAGCAAAAATGCCCAATTATGAAACACTTATTTTTGGTCATGAAACATACGGGCTTCTTCGGAGAAGAAAGAAGGACTTCTGCAAGCAATAGCAACTACAAAGCAGTTGTCGAATTTTCATTGCAACAGTAGTGATGATTTCTTAAATAGTGTATTTTAAATAAAAATAATAAAAGATATAGTGGTTACCCGTACGTTTCCTAGTTGACGAATTCTGACTCCAAGAATGTCAAGACGTGGCGTTTCCCTCAAGGGAAATCTGCTAATAGTGCGTAGCGTTCTATTGAAATGATAGGTTCTATTGGCTGTGTATTGTGTCCTGCTCCGACGATGAAGCTAGTAATCTAGACAGAGAGAACTAATTACAAGCTATTGAGGTCCTTGTAACACCTGTAGCTAACACAGCTGCTATTGATTCATACAACCACTCCACCGATTTGAATAATTATCCTTCAGCTGTGCTATTTCAAGCACGCCTCTAGGTAAGTTTCAGTTCCTTTGATAGTGTCACAGAAAAATAAATGATAACATATTTGAGCTATATTTTGTAACACAATTACAACCAAAATTTGAGAAACGTCCGTCACGCAGGGGCTGCTTAAACTAAGCAGATTTCCCACGTCAAGTTATACAATAGGGATATTTCACGAGAGCAGTTACGAAAACGGCCGAACTAGCTTTTGGTGGGAAACTCACTCTCGTCCCTTTATCCTCCCACATTTAATGAAAATGCAAATATCTCGGTTAATATTCAAGATAGAGAATAAATGTATATAACAATATTTATAGTAAATTTAATTTGCAATAAGATTAATTCTATACAATTTTTCGATTTGGAGAAAAATGTCTAAAATCGCGTCATGAGTACGACCTCAATAGCTGATTTCCCTTAAGGGAAATCTGCTAAACCCCCCCCAGTGCATTAACAGTTTTACGCAGCTTGGGGAATAACTTACTAAGTATGAAAAAGTGTATAGTGCATCGCCAAATAAATTGTGCAGTGATAAAAACGCTAAAGTTTGTGTGTTTAATTTTGCAACCCAAAAGAACCCTAATAATCAACGTTTAATATTTTTAACGTAACAATGTAGACATTGGATTTGAAATACTGGTAGTCAATTGGGGTTCAGCCATGTGAGTTAAAGCGTTGACCTTAATCTCACTTGGCAACATAGAGTAGCGAGTTCGATTCCCGCCTGGGCAGAGGAATTTATTTAGCTACGGAATTCATTAAATAAAATTCGTAGTCCCACCCTGGCAAGAAAAGAGTGGTAACCTGTAGATAACCCGTCCCAATTAGCCTTAGTTGGAAAAAGTGGACGTTCATAAATAATTTAAATTTATCGTATTCAATCGGAATTCTATTTGTTTAATATAAGAGCACGTCTCAATATTTTATTAAAATATTTTTTACTCTGTTTAATGATAGTAAATTCTAGATGCCGATAAAAACTCAAAATGTCTTGTAGTGATAAATTTTAACTGCATGATGGGGTGAATTGACTAATTTTAAAAGATAAGCCTAACTTCTTCTGACTGGGAATCAACAGTCTGTTGATCTGTAGAATCAAAAATATTCACAATCACATTCCGAATTACTGGGTGTAACAACTTAGTCATGAAAAATTACAGTCTGTTTCACATTTGACCGTTTAAGTAAGTTATATATGGACTTGAAAAAGGAATAAACTAAAATGTGAAATTTATAGGTGAAGCGCTAGTCTCTGTACCAAAAAGTCTGAAGTTAATTTAGTAAAGTAGAAGAAATACTGTCTTGACCATTTGACAGACATTCTAAAAAGCACACGATCATGGTGTTGATCACCAGAAACTTCTGACTATCTTAAGGCCTCAAGAAATAATGCGACCAATTAAAAATGCTGTTATAATAATGCGAAGTCAGAACGAGCCAAGGTTTGCTCTCTCTTATATTGCAGAATGATTTAATTTTTTTTTTAGTGCATATATTACTTTGAAAATGCAAAAAAAAAAGTATGAACGGCTATAACAGAACAAGGAGCTTTAGGAATTGTAGCATAAAAATGGAAGTCATGTGTCATTGTGATATGAGTGTCAATGATAAATGGCACGGATGATATGAACCGTTAAAACTGCGGTGCATTGAACGACCGTCATAACTAAGAGTAATTCCATTCTGACGGTTTGATGGAGCATAAAATAGGCTAGAGGAAGTAAAACGGATATATAAAAATGAGAGTTTTCTATTATAAAGGGCGGAGCAGGCTTGAAATGTGCAATATTCAACGCTACCTTTACACATTATTGTTACTTTTAGTAAAACAATTTAAATACAAGAATTTTAAATGGTAAATTCATATTTATGGATGATGTATCGTGTAGTGTTAATTGAAATTAGTCCCAGTTGTTTTTAATTTAAACAATACCTAGATAGTATCAATCAAACTCATTGTATTTGTTGTGACCTTGCAAATTATAGGCGAATCTGCCTCATTTAATGTACAAATATGTGTATGTCGACATTCACCGGTGAGGGTATTTGGTGTATGTCGACATTTACCGGTGAGGGTATTTGGTGTATGTCGACATTTACCGGTGAGGGTATTTGGTGTATGTCGACATTCACCGGTGAGGGTATTTGGTGTATGTCGACATTCACCGGTGAGGGTATTTGTTGTATGTCGACATTCACCGGTGGGGGTATTTGGTGTATGTCGATATTCACCGGTGAGGGTATTTGGTGTATGTCGACATTCACCGGTGAGGGTATTTGGTGTATGTCGACATTCACCGGTGAGGGTATTTGGTGTATGTCGATATTCACCGGTGAGGGTATTTGGTGTATGTCGACATTCACCGGTGAGGGTATTTGGTGTATGTCGACAATCACCGGTGAGGGTATTTGGTGTATGTCGATATTCACCGGTGAGGGTATTTGGTGTATGTCGACATTCACCGGTGTGGGTATTTGGTGTATATCGACATTCACCGGTGGGGGTATTTCGAGTATGTCGACATTCACCGGTGAGTGTAATTGGTGTATGTCGACATTCATCGGTGAATGTCGACATACACCAGAGTTCGGTAAAATATATATATATATATATATATATATATATATATATATATATATATATATATATAGAGAGAGAGAGAGAGAGAGAGAGAGAGAGAGAGAGAGAGAGAGAGAGAGAGAGAGAGAGAGAGAGAGAGAGAGAGACACGCTCACGCACGTCATCTTTTTTTTTTTGTACGGACCTCATTTTGGTCATCTACTAGGTAGGATCGATGGACATTTGAATAAATGTTTCGTAAATCGCGTCATGATTACAATCTCAATAGCTGATTTCCCTTAAGGGGAATCTGCTAAAAGATAGGAGGTGGAAATGTCGTGCATTACTTAATTTTTTTTTTTTTTGCTCTTCCGTACTTTTTGTGCTAGAGGGTAAAGAGTGTCCCAGTGGTCAGCATATTTGCATGTTGAAGGCACAGCTGCTGGAGGCTCCAAAGGGTGAGGGCACTCCAGCCCTGAGTCAGCTAACCCCAATTTGCTGGAGCTTTACATACTGTCCGCTTTCTGGGATCACTCCACTCAAGATACTTTCTCATTTTTAGCAGATTTTTTTTAAGGGAAATCTGCAATTGAGGTCGTATTCAAGAAAGTTTTGAAAAATGTCCACAAATTTCCAGGATATGACGAAAATGAGGTCCGTTAAAGTGGATATATATGCATGTGTGTGTGTGTGTGTGTGTGTGTGTGTTAGTTAGAGATGATTTTGTGGTGTTAATGACCAACTCATGAAATAAAATTCTTGTTCCCACCCTGGCTAGAAAAGTCCGTAACTCAGGGTCTGCGTAAACCTAGCAGATTTCCCGCGTGAACTTTAATAATAGATAAATCTGCATACTGGTAACACAACACCATCGTGAATATTAAGTGAATAAATGTAATCGATAATAAGAAACCTCCCTAAGGAAAGCATCTGAATTGTAAACAAACGGTTCTGCCAACTTCTTACCGGAAAGAAAAACAATTACTGTTATATATCTGAATATAACGTATTAATTCGAGTGAAAACTATTTACTTTATCTAGTACTGTAATTAATAATGAATTAGAATAATTTTTATCCCAATCATTCAAATTTAAATAGTCCAAAAACTTAAGAAGGGCGGATCACCAGAATATATTTGCATTTATCTCGTATAATAAAGGTCTCATGAAAACAATATTTGGTATTTAAGCTTCGAATGATGTGGTTTATTACATAACCGAGTATTGTTTATGTAACATGAGCAGAGTGGTGGTTAGCTGAAGGTTGAAAAATGCAAATAATAATATTCAAAATAGAGAACAAAGGTATGTGACAATATAAATAGCATATTTAATTTGCAATAAGATTAGTTCTATATATTTTTTCGATCCGAAATTCTCCCCCTCTAACCCCCCCCCCACCCCCTGGCCCGATTTCAGCCGTTAACGAACTTGATCTTTCTTTTTGTATAAAACGATTATATATCAAGTTTGGTAACGATATGACAAAAATTCTGAAGCGGTAACAGACAAATAAATATATATATATATATATATATATATATATATATATATATATATATATATATACAGTTTTGAACAGACCACATTTTCGTCATCTCCTGGGTAGGATCGATGGACATTTAAAGAAACATTTCGAAAATCGCGTCAAGAGTACGACCTCAATAGCTGATTTCTCCTAAGGGAAATCTGCTAAATGTATTCCTAATGTTATTGAAATAAATTTGAAAATAATTTGTTCAGTGGTAGCATAGGAAGTCATTAGTGCTTTAGTGGATTTGAAATCAGAAGTCACCTGATTCATTCATAGCTACAATATATATTATTTTCGACAATGCTCCTTCTCCTTTACAGTTGTCTGCCATGTAGTTGATCCGATGAAAACTGCACATAAATATATGCTGAGAAGCAACCCGACTAATTTGCGGTTTCAGCTCTATTTGTGGTTTCCTAATACAACCTGCAATAGTCATCAAACATAACTTAATTATTCTAAACCCACTGCTTTTATTTTATTCATATATACCACATGCCAAAGGAAACGCTCTATTAATAACTTAATTAAATAATTATGACGCTCTTAACATCTTGACAAGTTTCTACCCTGGAATACCGCAAATTTTGACCAAGGACGTGAGGTATTTAATATTCAAAGGGCCCAACCCGCAAAATCCAGGAGATTACCGAACAATTGAAGGTCTTTTATCCCTCTAAAAGTCTTTAATGCCCTTATGGCTGCAGAATATTAAAATAAATTAGGAGATTGAATTATTGAAAACGAACAAAATTGGGATTAAAAAGCTTTTAGCTCGTCAACAAGAACCTTCGTTAAGAAACCAAACATTGCGTGATGATAACCCCATACGAATAAATCAAGTTTAGGAGAGGTTCACTAGAATATTAATAATTTCAGGTGACATCTATAACAGATTTGTCAGGGTTAGGACAAAAGTAATTACAATTACAAGAATAATTACTTACCGTATTTCTGTAATTTCAAATTCCAAAATTCCAACTACAAATACGTAAATTACTTAAATTATATTATGAATTAGTGGGATAGTAATCGTGTTAAGCAGTTACAATTACAAGTTGATTAAAAGGAATCCAATTATCAAGTAATTGCAAATGTCAAGCTATTTTAATTATAACTACAATTATTTTAATATTTACTAGGAATAAAGTGGTTGATAATATAAGAGCTTATTGTTAATAATACACGTGTAGGAGTGGGGGTTTACTGAAGGCTGAAAACTAAAAAAATGTAAATATCTCGGTTAATATTTACGATAGTAAAAATACGCACATAATAAAAACCAATTTAATGTGAAATAATATTGGTTCCATATAATCTTTCGATCTAAAGTATAATAACGGAGATAATATGATTTTCTAAATTTCTTTAGTCTAAACCCCCTCCCCTTCTTCCTGTTCGTTATCAGCTGTTAACTAACTCGATCTTTAATTTTACAGAAACTTTTATATATACCGAGTTTGGTAACGATAGGACAAAAAGTCCAAAGAGAAGAAGTTATACAATAGAGAAATTTCACGAGTGCCCAGCAGTTAATGAAAGACACTTCGTCCGTTAGCCGCCCAGGATTTAATAAAAATGCAAATATCTCGGTTAATATTCAAGATAGAGAATAAATGTTTATAACAATATTTATAGTAAATTTAATTTTTAATAAGATTGATTCTGAACCATTTTTCGATCCGACGAGTAGTAACGGAAATATTTCGAATTTTCGAAACCCCCCCTCTAAACCCCCCTCCCCCGTAGTTCGATTTCAGCCGTTAACGAACTTAATTTTTCTTTTTACATAAAACGACTAAATATCGAGTTTGGTAACGATCAAACAAAAATTGCGACCGCTAGAGTGGTAACAGACAAATATATATAAATACGTGTGTGTATATATATATATATATATATAGTTTTGAACGGACCTCATTTTCGTCATCTACTAGGTAGGATCGATGGACATTTGAAGAAAAATTTTGAAAATTCCGTCATGAGTACAACCCGAATAGCTGATTTCCCTTAAGGGAAATCTGCTAAAAATTCACACTGTTAACAATCACACAAGAATCTAATGACAATTGATACATTTATAAATAAATATAGAACATTAAAGCTGCAATTGCAAGCATGATGCTTGTAAAATGTAAGAAGTGTGTCCTTGGTGAGGGGTTAGGTGATGTGAAAATGTAGCTAAAATGTAGCCTAAAAAAACAACCATGAAAATGTTTTTCTTTTGTTTGTTGTATTAACCAGAAAGTTTGCGACTTGACGTCTCATTAGCGAAAAATATATTTTCACAATTTGATAATTACATTACCTTGTTATTAATTTAACGATGTTCACTTTTATAAGCCAACCACCAAGTGGACTGTAAGTAATTACACCTTTAATTACGTGTATATCGCGTTCCATTGGAAAACATTTATATGGTCGGCAACAAAAAATAGGTCGTTTCAAAGAATAATTATGATTCTCATCATCAAATTAAAGTTGCTGTAATCAGTTATGAAATTGCAATTCATTTTAGCAGATGTTTCACTTAAGGGAAATGTAGTTACCATTGAGGTCGTACTCATGACGCGATTTTTGAAAAATGCTTCAAATTCATCAATTACCGCTCTTGCGCAAATTTTGTTTGATCGTTACCAAACTCGACATTTAGTCGTTTTATGTAAAAAGAAAGATCAAGTTCGTTAACGGCTGAAATTGGACCAGTGGGAGGGGGGCGGGGGGTTTAGAGGGGAGATGTTGGAAAATTAAAAATATCTCCGTTACTATACGTCGGATCGAAAAATTGTACAGAATCAATCTTATTGCAAATTAAATTTACTATAAATATTGTTATATACATTTATTCTCTATCTTGAATATTAACCGAGATATTTGCATTTTTATTAAATCTAACGGACGGGTGACTTTCCCGCCAAAAGCTATTTCGGCCGTTTCCTCAACTGCTCGACTCTCGTGAAATTTCTCTATTGTAAAACTTCACGTTGGAAATCTGCTTAGTTTACGCAGCCCCTGCGAGACGGAATTTTTATAAGGTTCGCTTGAATGACATACCGCATTAATATTATTGCCGGATTATTGAAACAAAGGAGACAGATAAGATGCAGAAATTCCTTTGCTTCTGATATTACAGAAAGTTCCATTATGAAATGTATGTTTTTTGCAAAAGACATTCTAGGAGATAAGAATAAATAGTCTTACTACTGCTGTAGAGAGTTGGAATTCATTGCTAGAATCGCACTCAGTGGAATTACATCTAAATGGAAATTCTGCTCAACTTAGTCCCTTAACACCTCTTAACTTTTTTTACTCTACCGCCTCATGGAAAATTTTGTAGATACAAGGCTGTTCTTGTCAATATACTAAATTTTAATTGCTTAATTCGCTGTAGTTAATTCACTTTTTTTATTGTGGTTTCTACATTATTTTGCCTACCTCTATGAACTAAAACAAAAAGCCCATCATGCGAGTCCTACACAAATCAAGGAGATTTTTCTTGTGTTGGAATTGCTTTCTCAAAGCCAACACTCATTCTACTCTCAATATCTCCCAAAAGATAAGATGTCTATGTAAGCAGGATTTGAAATTAAAGCTAATCATGTTTAGTGACGCAATAACATGAAGAACCAAAAAGTAAGAGTGGAGGTTAACTGAAAGTAATACAAAAATAAGTCCGTCACGCAGGGGCTGCGTAAACTAAGCAGATTCCCCACATGAAGTTATACAGTAGATAAATCTGCCCAATAACAACTGTAGTAGTAAGGTATCTCTAAACCTATTCAAGAGTGACGAGTAGTTACGGAAACAGCCGCCAGAGCTCCCGGCGGAATGTCCGAACATAGCCGACTCCTGCCGCCCAGACACAGAATACAAATGCAAATATCTCGGGTAATATTCAAGATACAGAATAAATGTATAAAACAATATTTATAGTAAAGTGAATTTGCAATAAGAATGATTATATACAATTTTTCGATCAAACGCATAATAAAGGAGATATTTTGAATTTTCGAAAATCCCCCTCTTAACCACCCCCCTCCCGCTGGTCCGATTTCAGCCATTAACGAACTTGATCTTCCTTTTTACTTAAAACGATTAAATTCTGAGTTTGGTACCTATCAAACAAAAATTGCGACCGCTAGAGCGTTAACAGGCATATATATATATATATAATTTTGAACGGACCTCATTTTCGTCATCTCCTGGGTAGGATCGATGGACATTTGAAGAAATTTTTCGAAACTCGCGTCATGAGTACGGGAAATCTGCTAATAAAATAAAAATGTATATAAATCAGTTAATATTCAAATTGAAGGTCAACAAGTGTTATGGTCTACTACTTTATTAACAATTATATTATAGTTGTATATCATTCTTATACACGACACATATTGGCCTCCGTTTTAGGTACCACATCCAAAAAAGTCCGTCACGCAGCGACTGGGTTAACACAGCAGATTTCCCACGTGCGTCACGTACTTGCATTTATCCCAAAAAATAAATGCTTAATGAGAACAATATATGATATTTATGCTTCAAATAAAGTGCTTCATTTCATAGCAGCTTATTGTTAAAATGGCATGAGTAGGAGAGGGGGTTTACAGGAAGCCGAAAACTAAACAATGCATAAATAACAATATTTATAGAAAATTACATTTTCAATAAGATTGGTCCTTTAAAAGTTTTCGATCCGACGCATAATGACGGAGATATTAAGAATTTTCAAAATTCCCTCTCAAAACTCTCCTTTCCATTCGTCGGACATCAGCCATTAACCAACTTGATTTACATAAATTGCGACCGATACATCGTTAACAGACACATATATATATATATATGTATATATATATATATATATATATTATATATATTTATATATATATACTGCTCAAAAATGAATAGGGATATTGGTTATTTTTTTCTTATCCTATTAATTTTAATTAAATCCATCTAATTAAATTTCTTTTTATGGGGGAAAAAATACAATAATTTCTAATAAATATTAATGATATTTATAATAAAAAAAAAAATATGCTAGACCCCATACATACCACAAAACAGAAAAAAAATATCCCTATTCATTTTTGAGCAGTTTATATATATATATATATATATATAGGAGATAATATATATATATATTTACTATGCTGTTTTAGTGGAACCTCATTTTCGCCATCAGCTGGGTAGAATATTTAAAAAATCCCATCATGAGTATGACCTCAATACCTGATTTCCCGTAACACTCCAGTAATCGCGTCTGATTTGTGAGATCGCTGATAGATTTATTATTGTCTTGCTAGACTTTTGAGAAGGGACTGGTGCCGTGCTTCCTATCTTGCTAATTGGGGACGCCGAGCATAGCCAGACTAGTGCAGACCTTCAAGCATTTAATATAGAGTCGTCAGATTACGATCGATCTCCTAGATACAGCGCGACCTCTCTTGTATTTGTGTTTATTTCATAATTATTTTCCTTCATTGTAAATCGATCGAAAACAATACATTAAAACATTAACTAAGTTATTTAAATACTAAATTAACTAAGTAAATTAAAACATTTTATAGCAATAATAATGATAGTTAATATATTTTGTTAAACTGGAGGGAGAAGATCTGTGAGATACAGCGCGACCACTTTTGTTTTACATTAATACAGAATTTATTAATTTTTACTTCTGATTTTAAATTTTAAATTTTATTTCTTCCCCAAGCATATTTTATGATGTTACAAATGATGAAGATGTGAAGAAAATACATAGAGTATTATTTGAGGTAGACGTGGATGAAGAAAATGGTGGTGGTGTACATCACATTCCTCCTGCTGTAGAATATGAAATAGGAGATGAAGACCTGGATAAAGGTGAAGGAGAAAAAATTGAAGAATGACAAGGTAATTCGGAAATATAAACTCAGAAGAATGAAAAGTAATGAATCTACAAAGGAAAAAGCCTGCTTTGCCAATATAGAAGACTGATTTTGTATATATGTATATTATACTTGTTTCCTATCATTTCTGTTATTTTAATTAATGTTTTTTGTCATAAAATAAATGTATTCGTAAGTAACAGTATTTTACTTTAATTTCCTTTCAAATGTTGCAGTTTAAGCTTATGCTATTACTGGCATTGAAATGCGATCTGAAAGGTACAGCGTGACTACGTTTGTAACAGAAATCTGCTAAAAGTACATCCTTTACATGCATATATCTATATATTGTTTTGTATTTTATTATTTGTGTTAACGTTTACTCCTCCTTGTGCAAATAAACTGTTTAGGAACTTGAATATTAATGTTCCACGAACCGGTTAAATTTAGAAAAGAATTGTAGTCTATTACAACAGAGAACGTTTATTGATGGCGTCAATTCGAGCTCTAACTAAGTAAAGATTAGATGATATATATATATAATATATATATATATATATATATATATATATATATATATATATATATGTAATCAATCAAATAACAAGCTGCCCCCATTTTGAGGGAATCCGTTTGGGTCAGTCTCCTAATCAGCCCACTATATATAGGTATATAGGTAAAATAAAAAATTATTGCTTTTAAACGTTTTATATATATGCTTACATTTTTTTTGTAGGGAATTGAATTTGATTTAATTAAATTTTGAGCTTGTGAATGACTAGTTTTAGAGGACAGCTTATGTTGAGCTTTATTTCATTTTGTACAAGTGATTGTTAATGATTCTGATGTTTTTCTTTAAAATTGATGTATAAAATATATATATATATATATATATATATATATATATATATATATATATATATATAAGATTGCATCACATGTCGGATAAATTCCTTGGACAAATATATAGTGCCTCAAAGAGAATACCTATCATTGGTAAACATTCTGGATTAAACAATGAAAGTAAAGTTAAATGATTTTTTGTTTCTTATCAAAAGTTTGTGAAAGGTAACAATATAAAGAAAGAATTGTATTATTGCTTTATGGGGTGCTTATTCAGGATAATAATCGACAAATTATTTATTTATTTTTTAGTGATTTTCCAATTATTTATTCTTATGCAGTTATACTTATTATTAGAAGAGTTATACTTATCTTTGATAATAGTCATTTGTTAATCTGATATGTTAGAAAACTGATCTTTATTTAGACATTAGAGAACCAATGATAGACAATATTTTTTACATTAAATTATAACCTATTTCTTCATTATATCAGTATTATAATCATTTAGATTAATATTAATATTGTATTACGTGCCAATGCATATGGTGTTCAGTTGTAATTCTAGGAATTATTATTATTTTATGTACACATACTTTAAGAAGTATAATATACTAATAACCATACTAACACTAATTGGCCAGACTCTTGGCAACATGTTGTAAACAGAAGCCAATAAAAATATCTATCTATCTATCTATCTATATATAAGATTGAAAATAGATTTTTTTTTGTTACATGTCAGGTTTCTGCTGTTGTCAGGTGAATAGGAATGGGGTGTTTATGGAATGCTGAAAACAGGAAAATAAAAATAACTCTCTTTTCTTTTCATTAGATTCGAACGAGTAGATGAGATAAGCCCTATTCCAAGTACATCTTCCCTACTTCTGCTTTTGACAACTGATGTTTTCAGGAAAACGATCTCGACTTTATTTCCATTAAATTATTCTCTCCTAGTGATTTTCCAATTATTTTTCAATGTCGCTCTTTATACTGTTAAATCAACGTCAGAGCCAGATTGCAAGTCAATAGTTTTCAAATATGTATTTGTTTATTATTGCCTACTTTCTCGTTAACTGTTTTCCTCAGTGGCAGAGAACCAATAATAGACAATATTTTTATTTTAAACATATGACTTAATTATTTGTATTCACAAGAAAAAGAGAAATTAAGTTACTGAGACCATATGCTTATGAGTTAAGAATATTAAAAGCTTTAGTTACAGTGTATGGAGTATTAAATAAAGACTTTTTTTCAACAATTAACAAGGATAATTCATATAAATATAACTTTATAATTAATACTTGTTAAAACACGATAATTTAACATTTCATTCAAATCTAAAATTCAAGATCGTTAACAGACATGAAAGAGAAGGGGTATATTTAGAAAAATTGTGCATGTTTATTATGTGCCGGATTGAACAATGTTATATACACAAGCATAGTAAAAAAAAAATAATGTACTATTATTATTTTCCTGTATATTATTCTTTGAAGCGATTGTGACCTGATTTATTCGTGTTTTTTTTTTCTTCAATTCTCAGAAACACCATATTGAACTTCTAGCCATGTCATTTTCAATTTAAGTTACTAAGCTACTGAGCTACCTCGTGTTTGCCTTAAAATTCAAGTTTTCGTACATTGAATTCTTGTTAAGGTGTGATAAATGTCAGAAGTCGATTCATTGTATCATTCCAGAATGTGCGAAGTCTGCTTAGTTATCACAGCTATTGCATGAAAGACTTCATGAGAAATTAATCAAATAAAAGGGATTTAATCCAATTAAATGTTAACGCAACACTATAGGACACGTCAAATATTTTTGTTTTCCATAAAAAATGCAATAATATTATATGCCAATTAATATCTTTAGATAGCATTTATACTTTTATAATACATTCGTTATTTATGCCTTTATTATTGGTAATTTCGTTTTTAAAACAAAGTTAGAGTGAGATCAACAAAGGGAGATGCATAATCCAGACAGCTTTAGATTAAATGTTCTTAAGCAGGATAAAGTTAACTTACGATTGAAAATATTTTATGAGATGAAGAGCTCTTAGTGAGAATGAATTTCTTTTGCTTTCATTAAACCAAAATGTGAAAAAAAGTCAGTTATATTTCTTTAATTCACACTCAAACAGGTGTGTACTATGGAAGCGTTTATATGTCCGATATAGTTAATTGACAAAATGTAACGTATTCTTCAGGTAATTCACCAGTTTCAGCACAATTTACATGTCTCTGCTTGGGGTTTTATTTTTTTCTATTAAGTTTATGCAGCATTCTTTTTCACTAACTGCAAATATACATTCATACATTTGGCTTCGGTTTGATTTTTTATTTATATTTTCAAATTTACGTGATTTTAATCGGTTCTAGGATTTTATAGGATATTTATAGTGGCTCATAATGTTACTAATAGTTAGAAAAAAGCAAAAAAGAAAAGCAATAGAGATAGTAGACCCAAATGATATCAAAAGAGAAGTTGGCTATAGATTAAATAAATTTTAAAAGCTCTTCATTTTGGGTCTGTATAGGAACAACTCATCTGACACGGAGGAAGCAGGAATAAGTCAAGCTAAACAGCTTCCAAAAACATGAAGACAACGTCAACTCACAAAAACCTGAATTTTAATTATGACACGGACATAGAAGACTACCATATGTTGCACACTATAGCATATGTGTAAATAATATGCTTATTTGATTATTCTTTTATCCCTGATTTTGGTATTTTGGAGTCGAAAATTCTTAAAGCTATAAATTAAAATCGTGTAAGGAATGTCGAATTTTCGATTTGTCTGTTCTACAGTATTATTAAAATAAGGAAAAAAAATCCAATGAATCCCCAAGCATACGGTGTGCGTTAGTTTCATAAAAAAACATTCTACTGTTTTTGTATATTTGCTCAGACAAAGGAATCAAATTTTCTAAGGCAAACCAAAATTAACCTATAAACAGGCAGAAAAATCATTTGTACTTTATAATTCTTTTTCATATATTTCTTAAGTTTTCCCATAATTTCGCCAGAAATTTTGATTATTTACTCAATTTTGGTCTGCTTTTTTAGAAGTGTACACGTTTTCAAATCACTATAATTACAAAGCGAGGTTGACAATAAAAATCCCAAAATCCAGTTAAATAATTTCATTTGGGACTCACCCCCCATCTCAAACCCATCTCGGCGCATGAGCAAATAAGAAATTGAGTTTATTAGTAAAGCGCAAATATGGATTAGATCTAACTGAATCAGAAAGGGTACTTGAGAAAGAATGACACCAAGTACTAAGCCATCGGTGAGTGGGTACCCTTCCGTATAACACGACCCTTAAGAATACCTACCCCTTCTTAAGGGTAAGTGGGTTACCTACGTCCTTAACCGAACCCTCTTATCTCCTAACTCAACAACAATATTTGTTTAAATAATATCACTAAGACATCCATATTCTATCTGCAAGTGCAAAGTAAATAAAGAAAAAGGATCCAGAAGGAAAAACAAAGCGTTTTCTATAAAAATCATCGTTTTTAGAAGATTTCCCTTAGATTACGTTCCCTTAAGAAAAATTTGCCTCAAGTATTTGCTGCTATATTAATCTGAGAAGAAAGGGACTCCCTTCAAACTGGGGGTCAAGGATGACGATCCTACGATGATATTTGCTCGGGAAATCATAATCACTGCGTTGCTCGGAGGGTTTGATCGCCACATCGGCTGGATCAAAGGCGGGCCTGCCAGGAACCGACTGTGTTTTCTCCTCACAACTTCCGCTCAATTATTTGATTTATATTGAAGCTACTTCAGTTATTCTGAATATTGAATAGAAGTACATAAATATAAGTCTAAAAAAAAATATAATTGTTCATAGTATGCCTATATTAAAAACACTTAAATGAGTATTAATATAATTGTTGACTCCCGCTACAGCTTTTAGCGTATATCTCGTTTATACTTCGTTATACGATAAAAGTGTTTATGACAAAAGTTACTCAACATATCAAAATAAACACCTTCAGTTATGAACACGTGTGACAAAAAGCCGATACAAAATGAAATATCGTGTTTCTTCATTTCAGACTTCCCTTATAACCCCCCCCCACTCCTGCTCGCCCCAACAAAAATTAATGTAGATTATTTTGATGGAAGAGTTTATGCTAATTTACATACCGCGTTTTTTGTTTAGTTAGGTACAGTCTTTTGTGCCCAATAAAATTGTTAACTCTTGATATAATTTTTGGCGAATATCTCGTTGTACGATGAAAGTGTATATAACAAAAATTACACTAAATAACAAAATAAACACCGTTTGGTATGTGCGTGTTTGCCGAAAAATCAATAGGAAACGAAATATCGCTATTTTTAATACCAGGCCTCCCTTATATGCCCCACTCCTGTTCTTTCCTAAAAATGTAAATATAGCTTATAATCAAAGAGACATTAATACTTAAGCCACTTCCGTGTTTTCGTTGATCTCGGTTTAATCTTTGGAGTCTTTTAAAATTGTTCACGCCCGGTATAGTTTAAAGCGTATATCTTCTTTATAATTCAGTAAAAGACAAAAGTGTATATAACAAATGTTACTCTAAATATCAAAATAAACAACTTTTGTCATGTGCATGTTTCTCGAAAACCCAATAGGAAACAAAATAACGTGATTACTCATTTCTGGCCTCCCTTATAACCCCCACTCCTGTTCGTCTCAGAGAATATTAGTATTCCGTATAGTCTAAGATGGGTTAATAGTAATATACGTAGCAAGTGTGATAAATTCGGTTCTCTAGTTTAAGCGTTAAGAGGTAAGAAACGTATACACAAACAGATACCTGCTACAAATTGTAGATATCCTGTCTATGGCATGTGGAACTTAAAATTATCTTGAAATTACTAGAAAAAAAATCGTTGTACAGACAGATGTTACAATTTTATATATGCATAGATATATTGTATAATGAAAATGAGGTATTTAAAAATAGATATGTTGTACATGTATATATATAAATATATATATATATATATATATATATATATATATATATATATATCTTAACTAGCTCAGATACCCGACTTCGCCCGGAAATTCATTTGAGGCTGAATGGTGATGGTATTTTTTAGCAGGCTTTACATTGCACAATATTTTGACATTTACCCGTCCCAGTGTTTAGGATTGATACCCGTCTTTGCAGTGGATTTGCTAATAATAGAATTATTTGTTCGATAAGGCTTCACAGTCTTCGATATTTTTATATTTCCCGTCTCTTATACATGTAAATATGGTGAATTTTTATTTCAGGCCTCCCTTATAACCCCCTCCCGTTCGAACCTAAAAATTTTAATATAACTTATAATCATGGAAGAATTAATGCTAATTGACATACCGAGTTATGTTAAGTTCGGTTCAGCCGTTATTGCCCGCTAAAGTTTTAACGTATAACTCATTTATACTTAGGTATACGACAAAAGTGTATATAACAAAAGTTACTCCAAATAACAAAATAAACAACTTTTGTTATGTTTATATTTGCGGAAAAACCAATAGGAAACGAAATATCGCTATTTCTAATTTCAGGCGTCCCTTATTACCCCCACTCCTGCCCGTCCATAGAAATGTTGGTATGGCTTATTATAATGAAGGCCTCACTGCTAATACACATACCGAGTTTTATTTAGTTCGGTTGAGTCTTTTTTGGCAAATAATATTGTTGACTCCCGCTATAATTTTTAGCGTATAACGCATTTAAACTTCGGTATACGACAAAAGTGTATATAACAAAAGTTACTCTAAATAACAAAATAAACAACGTTTGTTATGTGCATATTTGCCGAAAAACCAATAGAAAATGAAATATCGCTATTTTTTATTTCAGGCTTTCCTTATAACCCCAACTCCTTGTTGTCCCTAGAAATGTTAGTATGGCTTATTATAAGGAAGGCGTTCGTGCTAATTCACATACCGAGTTTGGTTTAGTTTGGTTCAGTCTTTTGTGCCAAATAAAATATTGGACTCCCGCTATAGTTTTTAAGCGTATAACTCATTTGTACTTCCGTATACGGCAAAAGTGCATATAACAAAAGTTACTTTAAATAATAAAATGAACAACTTTTGTTATGTGCATATTTGCTGTAAAAGCAATAGGAAACGAAATATCGCTATTTTTAATTTCAGGCCTCCCTTATAACCCCCACTCCTGCCCGTCCCTAGAAATGTTAGTATGGCTTATTATAAGGAAATTGTTAGTATGAATTCACATAGCGAGTTTGGTTTAGTTCGGTTGAGTCTTTTGTGCCAAATAAAATTGTGGACTCCCGTTATAGTTTTTAGCGTATAACTCATTTATACTTCCGTATACAGCAAAAGTGCATATAACAAAAGTTACTCTAAATAACAAAATAAACAACTTTTGTTATGTGCATATTTGCTGAAAAAGGATTAGGAAACGAAATATCGCTATTTTTAATTTCAGGCCTTCCGTATAACCCACACTCCTGCCCGTTCCTAGAAATGTTAGTATGTCTTATTATAAGGAAGGCATTAGTACTAATTCACATACCGAGTTTGACTTAGCTCTGTTGAGTCTTTTGTGCCAAATAAAATTGATGACTTCCGCAGTAGTTTTTAGCGTATAACTCATTTATACTTCCGTATACGGCAAAAACGCATATAACAAAAGTTACTCTAAATAACAAAATAAACAACTTTTGTTATGTACATATTTGCTAAAAAAGCAATAGGAAACGAAATATCGCTATTTTTAATTTCAGGCCTCCCTTATAAACCCCACTCCTGTTTGTCTTAGAGAATATTAATATAGCCTAAAGTCTAAGTTGGGCTAGTAGTAATATACATACCAAGTTTCATAAAATTTGGTTCAGCCGTTTATGCGTGAAAAGTTAACAAACAAACAAACAAACAAACAAACAAACATACACGAAAGAAACAAAATGCAGTTATGGTGTCTATGACATGTGAAACGAAAAGTTATCGTGAAATTTCGCGAAAAAAATCAATGTACAGACAGAGGTTACAATTTTATATATATATAGATATATATAAATCTCCTGTCACGATGTTTGTCCGCGATGGACTCCTAAACTACTTAACCGATTTTAAATTAAATTGGCACACCGTGAGCAGTCTGGTCCAACTTGAGAGATAGGCTATATTAATTTTCTCTGAGACGAGCAGGAGTGGGGGTTATAAGGGAGGCCTGAAATTAAAAGTCGCGATATTTCGTTTTCTATTCGTTTTTTCGCAAATATGCACATAACAAAAGTTGTTTATTTTGTTATTTAGAGTAACTTTTGTCATAAACAATTTCATCGTATTCCGAAGTTTAAATGGGTTATACGCTTATGACTATAGCGGGAGTCAACAATATTATTTGGGACAAAAGACCCAACCGAAATAAATAAAACTCGGTATGTGTATTAGCACTAACGCTTTCATTGTAAGAAGCCATACCAACATTTCTAGGGACGGGCAGGAGTGGGGGTTTTAGGGGGAGCCAGAAATTAAAAATAGCGATATTTCGTTTCCTATTGGTTTATCGGCAAATATGAAAATAACAAAATTTGTTTATTTTGCTATTTAGAGTAACTTTTGTTATATACACTTTTTTCGTATACCGAATTATAAACGAGATATACGCTAAAAATGATAGCGGAAGTGAAAAATTTTATTTGGCACAAAAGACTCAACCGAACTAAATAAAACACTCAGTAAGTGCATTAGCACTAACGCCTTCCTTATAAAAAGCCATACTATTTCTAGGGACATGCAGGAGTGGGGGTTATAAGGTAGACCTGAAATTAAAAATATTGATATTTGGTTTCCTATTGTAGTTTCGGCAAATATGAACATAACAAAAGTTGTTTATTTTGTTATTTAGAGAAATTTGCTCAAGAATTCTTTTCAATATGAACTACCAGGTACCTCACCTGGAAAAATTAATTCAAATGTATGTTAATATTTAGTCCTTAATAATTCAAATCTATGCATAATGCACAGGAAGCGGGAAATATGACAATATGGAGGACAGTGAAGTCTTACATAAAAAATTAATTTTATTATTAACAAATCCACAGAAACGACGGGTATTAACCCTAAACACTGGGACGGGTAAATGTCAAAATATTGTGGAAAATAAAGTCTTGCCAAAAAAATACCATCAACATTCAGCCTCAAATGAATTCCCGAGCGAAGCTAGGTATCTGAGCTAGTATATATATATATATATATATACATACATATATATATATATATATATATATATATATATATATATTACACCATATGTATTTTTAATTACCTCCATTTTTTCATACAATAGGTTAGATTGGTTTATCAAATTTTGATAAATGGTGCCATGCGAAATTCGGCTGAAATTTGGAAGTGCGATAGCTATGACGTGATTCAAGGCAGGGGAATCAACTGCCATGGTTATATTGTACACGGCCACCGACAGTGATAAGAGTTAATCCAGATCCGCAAGCTCCCGTCGATGTATTGTAGTCATGTATTATATTGAAATGGATGGGAGGCTTCCCATTACATATACATAACAGATAGCCAAATCAATTCCATTATCAAAGTATAATAATATGCGAAGTTTTGAGGTTTCCCACAATTTAGGAATATTAGATTATGGTTTTTTTTTCTGCGCATATTCAATTCCATTGGAGTTTAATATGTATTCTACGTATAGAATACAGATAAAATCAACGAGACCTTTTCCTTTGCCAAATCAGTAAGTAATTTACTCTCTATACTTATACCTACAAATGGAGTATTGGAGAAAAAAAAAAACCCGAAGGAACTGCATGTACGTATTAGTAAATACGTTTGGCGTTATAGACCTTGAAGATTTTTAGACACCTGTACCAAACTTCTCCATCTATGTCTATTGTGGATGAAGGCTTACCAAACTACTATGCGGAACTCCTTCCCGGCCTTTTTTTTGAGTGGAGACTTTCTTCAGGATTGGGAACATGAGGTCTGTGTTCTATCTGCCCTGGATCCTCTTCCTTTGGATCTTCAGTGTTACATGATGTGTCCGAGTCATCAATTGCTTGCCTCCCATCTTTGAACCGTAAGCCTGACAAATAGGGAATACCTGGGGCTTTATGGTTTTTGATTTATTCGAACAAAATGGCGAGCTCTTCAAACACATTTTTATTCAGGTCCTCGGTGTAGTAGTCCATATGCATAATCCTCTGTACGCCACCCATCATATATATTTTTTATGGTAGTATTTTTTTTTTATTTTACGTCCACTTTATGCTACTAGGCAAATCGGGGCGGGTTATCTAAAGGTTACCATCCTTTTCTAGCCAGGGTGGGCACAAGGAGTTTATTTAATGAGTCTGTCATTAAATAAATTTCTACTGCCCCGGGCGGGATTCGAACCCACCACTATAGGTCTGCCATGGGAGATTAGGACCAACGCCTTAACTCGCACGGCCAACCCGAGCCCCGGTTGTAATTGTGATTGCTTACAAATATAGCGTACTTGCGAGGATAGGAGTTTTTGTCGTGCGTGTTTCTCAAAACATATTATTCTTCACTTGTACTTCCTATATTAACTTTGCTAAATTTAATACCATATAATTTAAATCAATCTATTACTTAAAAGAGTTTACGTAAGCGTGGATATAGATATTTGCATGAGACGTTTGTGTAGTCATTGTTGACTCACCGACTTCCGTGCGTCAGAATTATTTATTATTTCTGAGTTGGTATTCTGGCAGGTGGAAGTGACTTCTAATGTAGGTAGGATGAAAAAATGTAGGCTACGCTTCCACTATAATAATTTAATAACACGGCAAAGCGCTTTCGATGCTGTGCATCATCGTCAGTGCCCGAAGGTTTTCGATGGTGAGCTGTCGGCTCTTGGAGCTAGACTAGAGGCCAGTCTAGCTCCAAGAGCCGACAGGTCAACATCGAAAACCTTCGGGCACTGACGATGATGCACAGCATCGAAAGCGCTTTGCCGTGTTATTAAATTATTATAGTGGAAGCGTAGCCTACATTTTTTCATCCTACCTACATTATTTATTATTTATTAACGTCCACTTTTTGCAACTTAGGCTAATTGGAACGGGTTATCTAGAGGTTTACCACCCATTTCTAGCCAGGGTGGGATTTTAGGACGTTATTTAATGAATTTCGTCACTAAATAATTTCCTTTGCCCAGGCGAGAATCGAACTCGCCCCTCTAGGTTTGCCATATGAGATAAAGGTCAACGCTTTAACTCGCATGGCTAACCTGAGCCCCCGCGTCAGAATTAAACATACTAAATAGTACCATCAATTAGGTTCTAGAAATTTAAGTAGAAAATCATTTGATGTGTCTTATCAATAAACATATCATCTGTAGTTGTACTTGGAAAAGCTACGTCTGCCTGATCCAATTCGCTCTTATAGTCACTAGAACGTTTTTCCCTACATCTATCACATTTTTTCATACCCATTTCATCCATTTATGCATAAATTTAAAAAGCTCATCCAATCTGTAACATTTCTAGTATTTTTACATGATTTTGGATGATTTTATTCATTTAAAGGGCTACAACATTTCAGAGAAACCAGTCCAGTTTTTCTTCTTTTAATTTTTTTGTTTTTAATCAACTCAAATTCATTTTAGAACACAAAACTGAGAAACTCTGCGAAGGACTGCAGGAAAGAAGACTGTCTGAAAACAACAGTATGCAATCAAGTGGTTACAAGAAAGAATCATGTTCAAATCTGTTCTTCGAAAGCTGACATTTCACATGCCTAATAATTGAAAACAATTAATTTCCAAGGAACTCATTGGCAACCAATCATGAATTAAATATATAGAACGTCTATTTCTGTATTTAAAAATTAGAAATGGTGTTTTTAGATTTTTAATTGTTTTTTAATTAGATTTTTTAAAATTAAAAATGCAAGTACCATTGCCATGCTTCATATTTATTTAGACCCCTTTAAAAGCAGAAGAGAATGACATTAAATTTGACTCTCAAATAATTTTATCTGCAGTTGTTTAACTGAGTCTAAATGTTCTCAAATGTATGAAGTTTTTACTTTTTTGAAAGTCAATAGATCATATGCTAATAGTTCGAAAACTCTGAAATGTTACAATTGTTATATATAAGTAAACAAAATAAAAGTCCGTCACGCAGGAGCTGCGTAAACTAAGCAGATTTCCCACGTGAAGTTTTACAATAGAGAAATCTGCCGAATAACAACTGTAGTAGTAAGAAACCTCTAAACCTAAAACATTATTTAGGGCGTAATAACCCAGTAGTTTCTAGCCCCAAAAAACAGTTAACCTAACCTCTAAACCTATTCACGAGGGACGAATAGTTATGGAAACAGCCACCAGAGCTCTCGGCGGAAAGTCCGAGCATAGCCTACTGGTAACCACACGCAGATTACAAATGCAAATATCTCGGTTAATATTCAAGATAGAGAATAAATGCAATAACAATATTTATAGTAAATTTAATTTGCAATAAGATTGGTTCTATACAATATTTCGATCCGATGCATAATAACGGAGATATTTCGAATTTTTGATAATCCCCCCTCTAAACCCCCCCTCCCACTGGTCCGATTTCAGCCGTTAACGAACTTGATCTTCCTTTTTACATAAAACGATTAAATACCGAGTTTGGTGACGATTAAACAAAAATTGCGACCGCTAGAGTGTTAACAGACAAATATATATATATATGTCTATATATATATATATATATATATATATATATATATATATATATATATATATATAGTTTTGAACGGACCTCATTTTCGTCATCTCCTGGGTAGGATCGATGGACATTTGAAGAAATTTTTCGAAAATCGCGTCATGAGTACGACCTCAATAGCTGATTTCCCTTAAGACTGATTTCCCTGGGCAGTAGAAATTTATTAAGTGATGGGCTCATTAAATAAACTCTTTGGGCCCACCCTGGCTATAAAAGAATGGTAATCTGTAGATAACCCGTCCCGATTAGCCAACTTAGCATAAAGTGGACGTAAATCAAAACAAACAAAAAAACTAAATCCTAAAGGTTCAAAAAAGATTTTTTTTT